>CAKAJE020001364.1:0-87947 GCA_916610135.2 Macropis europaea
GCGAAATTCTATCACATTTGTTCAATTTGCGTCGCTCATATTTCAGATAGCGTATTGGGCTAAGCGGCATCTCAAAGCGCATGAAATGTCAAGTAAAATGCACTATTAAACTTCTAGGGTAGGGCAATCAGTGACCCGATTAGATCATTTTATATTATGGTTAATTTAAGAATTCAGCAAAATTCTATCACATTCGTTCAATTTAAGTCGCTCCTATTTCAGATAGCGTATTGGGCTAAGCGGCATCTCAAAGCGCATGAAATGGCGAGTGAAATGCACTATAAGACTCCTATGGTAGGGCGAACAGAGACCAGATTAGATCATTTTACATTCTGGTTAATAAAATAATTCAGCAAAATTCTATCACATTTGTTCAACTTTCGTCGCTCCTATTTCAGATAGCGTATTGAGCTAAGCGGCATCTCGAAGCGCATGAAATGGCGAGTATAATGCACTATTAAACTTCTAGGATAAGGCAAACAGATACCCGATTAGATCATTTTATATTACGGTTAATATAAGAATGCAGCGTAATTCTATCACATTTGTGCAAGTTACGTCGCTTCTCTTTCAGACAGCGTACTGGGCTAGGCGGCATCTTAAAGCGCGTGGAATGGCGAGTAAAATGCACTATTAACCTTCTATGATAGGGCAATCAGAGACCAGATTAGATCATTTTATACTTTGGTTAATATAAGAATTCAGCGAAATTCTATCACATTTGTTCAATTTACGTCGCTCCTATTTCAGATAGCGTATTGGGCTAGGCGGCATCTCAAAGCGCATGAAATGACGAGTGAAATGCACTATTATACTTCTAGGGTAGGGCAAACAGAGACCCGATTAGATCATTTTATATTATGGTTAATTTAAGAATTCAGCAAAATTCTATCACATTTGTTCAACTTACGTCGCTCCTATTTCAGATAGCGTACTGTGCTAGGCGGCATCTTAAAGCTCGTGGAATGGCGAGTAAAATGCACTACTAAACTTCTATGATAGGGCAATCAGAGACCCGATTAGATCATTTTATATTTTGTTTAATAAAAGATTTCAGGGATATTGTATCACATTTGTTCAATTTACGTCGCTCCTATTTCAGATAGCGTATTGGGCTAAGCGGCATCTCAAAGCGCATGAAATGACGAGTGAAATGCACTATTATACTTCTAGTGTAGGGCGAACAGAGACCCGAAGAGATCATTTTACATTAAGGTGAATATAAGAATGCAGCGTAATTCTGTCACATTTGTTCAATTTACGTCGCTCCTATTTCAGATAGCGTATTGGGCTAAGCGGCATCTCAAAGCGCATGAAATGACGAGTGAAATGCACTATTAACCTTCTATGATAGGGCAATCAGAGACCAGACTAGATCATTTTATACTTTGGTTAATATAAGAATTCAGCGAAATTCTATCACATTGTTCAATTTACGTCGCTCCTATTTCAGATAGCGTATTGGGCTAGGCGGCATCTCAAAGCGCATGAAATGACGAGTGAAATGCACTATTATACTTCTAGGGTAGGGCGAACAGAGACCCGAAAAGATCATTTTACATTAAGGTGAATGTAAGAATGCAGCGTAATTCTGTCACATTTGTTCAACTTACGTCGCTCCTATTTCAGATAGCGTATTGGGTTAAGCGTCATCTCAAAGCGCATGAAATGACGAGTGAAATGCACTATTAAACTTCTAGGGTAGGGCGAACATAGACCCGATTAGATCATTTTACATTAAGGTTAATATAAGTATTCAGCGAGATTCTATCACACTTGTTCAACTTACGTCGCTCCTATTTCAGATAGCGTATTGGGCTAAGCGGCATCACAAAGCGCATGAAATGTCGAACAAAATGCACTATTAAACTTCTAGGCTATGGCGAACAGAGACCAGATTAGATCATTTTATATTTTGGTTAACATAAGAATTCTGCGAAATTCTATCACATTTGTTCAATTTACGTCGCTCCTATTTCCGATAGCTTATTGGGCTTAGCGGCATCTCAAAGCGCATAAAGTGACGAGTGAAATGCACTATTAAACTTCTAGGGTAGGGCAAACAGAGACCCGATTAGATCATTTCATATTATGGTTAATTTAAGAATTCAGCAAAATTCTATCACATTTGTTCAATTTACGTCGCTCCTATTTCGGATAGCGTACTGGGCTAGGCGGCATCCTGAAGCGCGTGGAGTGGCGAGTAAAATGCACTATTAAACTTGTATGATAGGGCAATCAGAGACGCGATTAGATCATTTTATATTTTGTTTAATACAAGATTTCAGGGAAATTCCATCACATTTGTTCAATTCGTGTCGCTCATATTTCAGATAGCGTATTGGGCTAAGCGGCATCTCAAAGCGCATGAAATGGCGAGTAAAATGCACTATTAAACTCCTAGGGTAGGGCAAACAGAGACCCGATTAGATCATTTTATATTATGGTTAATTTAAGAATTCAGCAAGATTCTATCACATTTGTTGAATTTACGTCGCTTCTATTTCAGACAGCGTATTGGGCTAAGCGGCATCTCAAAGCGCCTGAAATGGCGTGTAAAATGCACGATTAAACTTCTAGGGTAGGGCAAACAGAGACAGATTAGATCCTTTTATATTTTGGTTAATATAAGAATTCAGCGAAATTCTATAACATTTGTTTAATTTACGTCGCTCCTATTTCAGACAGCTTATTGGGCTTAGCGGCATCTCAAAGCTCATGAAATGGCGAACAAAATGCACTATCAAACTTCTAGGTTAGGGCGAACAGAGACCAGATTAGATCATTTTATATTTTGGTTAACATAAGAATTCAGCGAAATTCTATCACATTTGTTCAATTTACGTCGCTCCTATTTCAGACAGCTTATTGGGCTTAGCGGCATCTCAAAGCGCATGAAATGGCGAACAAAATGCACTATCAAACTTCTAGGCTAGGGCGAACAGAGACCAGATTAGATCATTTTATATTTTGTTTAATATAAAAATTCTGCGAAATTCTATCACATTTGTTCAACTTACGTCGCTCCTACTTCAGATAGCGTACTGGGCTAGGCGGCATCTTAAAGCGTGTGGAATGGCGAGTAAAATGCACTATTAAACTTCTATGATAGGGCAATCAGAGTCCCGATTAGATCATTTTATATTTTGGTTAATATAAGATTTCAGCGAAATTCTATCACATTTGTTCAATTTACGTCGCTCCTATTACAGATACCTTATTGTGCTTAGCGGCATCTCAAAGCGCATGAAGTGACGAGTGAAATGCACTATTAAACTTCTAGGGTAGTGCAAACAGAGACCCGATTAGATCATTTTACATTATGGTTAATGTAAGAATTCAGCGTAATTCTATCACATTTGTTCAATTTACGTCGCTCCTATTTCAGATATCGTATTGGGCTAAGCGGCATCTCAAAGCGCATGAAATGACGAGTGAAATGCACTATTAAACTTCTAGGGTAGGGCGAACAGAGAACCGATTAGATTATTTTACATTAAGGTTAATTTAAGAATTCAGCAAAATTCTATCACATTTGTTCAACTTACGTCGCTCCCATTTCAGATAGCGTACTGGGTATTAGGCGGCACCTTAAAGCGCGTGGAATGACGAGTAAAATGCACTACTAAACTTCTATAATAGGGCAATCAGAGACCCGATTAGATCATTTTATATTTTGTTTAATATAAGATTTCACGGAAATTCTATCACATTTGTTCAATTTACGTCGCTCCTATTTCAGATAGCGTATTGGGCTATGCGGCATCTCAAAGCGCATGAAATGGCGAGTAAAATGCACTATTAAACTTCTAGGGTAGGGCAAACAGAGACCCGATTAGATCATTTCATATTATGGTTAATTTAAGAATTCAGCAAAATTCTATCACATTTGTTCAATTTACGTCGCTCCTATTTCGGATAGCGTACTGGGCTAGGCGGCATCCTGAAGCGCGTGGAGTGGCGAGTAAAATGCACTATTAAACTTGTATGATAGGGCAATCAGAGACGCGATTAGATCATTTTATATTTTGTTTAATACAAGATTTCAGGGAAATTCCATCACATTTGTTCAATTCGTGTCGCTCATATTTCAGATAGCGTATTGGGCTAAGCGGCATCTCAAAGCGCATGAAATGGCGAGTAAAATGCACTATTAAACTCCTAGGGTAGGGCAAACAGAGACCCGATTAGATCATTTTATATTATGGTTAATTTAAGAATTCAGCAAGATTCTATCACATTTGTTGAATTTACGTCGCTTCTATTTCAGACAGCGTATTGGGCTAAGCGGCATCTCAAAGCGCCTGAAATGGCGTGTAAAATGCACGATTAAACTTCTAGGGTAGGGCAAACAGAGGCAGATTAGATCCTTTTATATTTTGGTTAATATAAGAATTCAGCGAAATTCTATCACATTTGTTTAATTTACGTCGCTCCTATTTCGGATAGCGTACTGGGCTGGGCGGCATCCTGAAGCGCGTGGAGTGGCGAGTAAAATGCACTATTAAACTTGTATGATAGGGCAATCAGAGACGCGATTAGATCATTTTATATTTTGTTTAATACAAGATTTCAGGGAAATTCTATCACATTTGTTCAATTCGTGTCGCTCATATTTCAGACAGCTTATTGGGCTTAGCGGCATCTCAAAGCGCATGAAATGGCGAACAAAATGCACTATCAAACTTCTAGGCTAGGGCGAACAGAGACCAGATTAGATCATTTTATATTTTGGTTAATATAAAAATTCTGCGAAATTCTATCACATTTGTTCAACTTACGTCGCTCCTACTTCAGATAGCGTACTGGGCTAGGCGGCATCTTAAATCGCTTGGAATGGCGAGTAAAATGCACTATTAAACTTCTATGATAGGGCAATCAGAGACCCGATTAGATCATTTTATATTTTGGTTAATATAAGATTTCAGCGAAATTCTATCACATTTGTTCAATTTACGTCGCTCCTATTACAGATACCTTATTGTGCTTAGCGGCATCTCAAAGCGCATGAAGTGACGAGTGAAATGCACTATTAAACTTCTAGGGTAGTGCAAACAGAGACCCGATTAGATCATTTTACATTAAGGTTAATATAAGTATTCAGCGAGATTCTATCACAATTGTTCAATTTACGTCGCTCCTATTTCAGACAGCGTACTGGGCTAGGCGGCATCTTAAAGCGTGTGGAATGGTGAGTAAAATGCACTATTAACCTTCTATGATAGGGCAATCAGAGACCAGACTAGATCATTTTATACTTTGGTTCATATAAGAATTCAGCGAAATTCTATCACATTTGTTCAACTTACGTCGCTCCTATTTCAGATAGCGTATTGGGTTAAGCGTCATCTCAAAGCGCATGAAATGACGAGTGAAATGCACTATTGAACATCTAGGGTTAGGGCAATCAGAGACCCGATTAGATCATTTTATATTTTATTTAATATAAGATTTCAGGGAAATTCTATCACATTTGTTCAATTTACGTCAATCCTATTTCAGATAGCGTATTGGGCTATGCGGCATCTCAAAGCGCATGAAATGACGAGTGAAATGCACTATTATACATCTAGGGTAGGGTGAACAGAGACCCGAAGAGATCATTTTACATTAAGGTGAATATAAGAATGCAGCGTAATTCTGTCACATTTGTTCAACTTACGTCGCTCCTATTTCAGATAGCGTATTGGGTTAAGCGTCATCTCAAAGCGCATGAAAAGACGAGTGAAATGCACCATTAAACTTCTAGGGTAGGGCAAGCAGAGACCCGATTAGATCATTTTATATTATGGTTAAATTAAGAATTCAGCGAAATTCTATCACATTTGTTCAATTTACGTCGCTCCAATTTCAGATAGCGTATTGGGCTAAGCGGCATCTCAAAGCGCATGAAATGGGGAATAAAATGCACTACTAAACTTCTAGGCTAGGGCGAACAGAGACCCGTGCAGATCATTTTACATTATGGTTAAAAAAAGAATTCAGCGTAATTCTATCACATTTGTTCAACTTACGTCGCTCGTATTTCAGATAGCGTGTTGGGCTAAGCGGCATCTCAAAGCGCATGAAATGGCGAGTGAAATGCACTATTAGACTTCTATGGTAGGGCGAACAGAGACCCGATTGGATAATTTTACATTAAGGTTAATATAAGAATTCACGGAAATTCTATCACATTTGTTCAATTTACGTCGCTCCTATTTCAGATAGCGCATTCGGCTAAGCGGCATATCAAAGCGCATGAAGTGGCGACTAAAATGCACTATTAAACTTCTAGGCTAGGGCGAACAGAGACCCGATC
Source organism: Macropis europaea (assembly GCA_916610135.2). NCBI lineage: Eukaryota > Metazoa > Arthropoda > Insecta > Hymenoptera > Melittidae > Macropis > Macropis europaea. Next base: position 6,302 of record CAKAJE020001364.1, read on the forward strand.
AGATCATTTTACATTATGGTTAATAGAAGAATTCAGCGAAATTCTATCACATTTGTTCAACTTACGTCGCTCCTATTTCAGATAGCGTATTGGGCTAAGCGGCATCACAAAGCGCATGAAATGGCGAGTGAAATGCACCATTAGACTTCTATGGTAGGGCGAACAGAGACACGATTAGATCATTTTACATTAAGGTTAATATAAGGATTCACGGAAATTCTATCACATTTGTTCAATTTACGTCGCTCCTATTTCAGATAGCGTTCTGGGCTATGCGGCATCTCAAAGCGCATGAAATGGCGAGTAAAATGCACTATTAAACTTCTATGGTAGGGCGAACAGAGACCCGATTGGATCATTTTACATTAAGGTTAATATAAGGATTCACGGAAATTCTATCACATTTGTTCAATTTACGTCGCTCCTATTTCAGACAGCGTATTGGGCTATGCGGCATCTCAAAGCGCATGAAATGGCGAGTAAAATGCACTATTATACTTCTAGGGTAGGGCAAACAGAGACCCGATGAGATCATTTTATATTATGGTTAATTTAAGAATTCAGCGAAATTCTATCACATTTGTTCAATTTACGTCGCTCCTATTTCAGATAGGGTATTGGGCTAAGCGGCCTCTCAAAGCGCATGAAATGGCGAGTAAAATGCGCTATTAAACTTTTAGGATAAGGCAAACGGAGACCCGATTAGATCATTTTATATTACGGTTAATATAAGAATTCAGCGTAATTCTATCATATTTGTTCATCTTACGTCGCTCCTATTTCAGATAGCGTACTGGGCTAGGCGGCATCTTAAAGCGCGTGGATGGGCGAGTAAAATGCACTACTAAACTTCTATGATAGAGCAATCAGAGACCCGATTAGATCATTTTATATTTTGTTTAATATAAGATTTCAGGGAAATTCTATCACATTTGTTCAAGTTACGTCGCTCCTATTTCAGATAGCGTATTGGGCTAAGCGGCATCACAAAGCGCATGAAATGGCGAATAAAATGCACTATTAAACTTCTAGGCTAGGGCGAACAGAGACCAGATTAGATCATTTTATATTTTGGTTAACATAAGGATTCTGCGAAATTTTATCACATTTGTTCAATTTACGTCGCTCCTATTTCCGATAGCTTACTGGGGTAAGCGGCATCTGAAGGCGCATGAAATGACGAGTGAAATGCACTATTACACTTCTAGGGTAGGGCAAACAGAGACCCGATTAGACCATTTATATTATGTTTAATATAAGAATTCAGCAAAATTCTATCACATTTGTTCAATTTAGGACGCTCCTATTTCAGATAGCATACTGGGATAGGCGGCATCATAGAGCGCGTGGAATGGCGATTAAAATGCACTATTAAAATTCTATGATAGGGCAATCAGAGACCCGATTAGATCATTTTATATTATGGTTAATTTAAGAATTCAGCAAAATACTATCACATTTGTTCAATTTAGAACGCTCCTATTTCAGATAGCATACTGGGCTAGGCGGCATCATAGAGCGCGTGGAATGGCGGGGAAAATGCACTATTAAACTTCTATGATAGGGCGATCAGAGTCCCGATTAGATCATTTTATATTTTGGTTAATACAAGAATTCAGCGAAATTCTATCACATTTGTTCAATTTACGTCGCTTCTATTACAGATAGCTTATTGGGCTTAGCGGCATCTCAAAGCGCATGAAATGACGAGTGAAATAAACTATTAAACTTCTAGGGTAGGGCAAACAGAGACCCGATTAGGTCATTTTACATTATGGTTAATTTAAGAATTCAGCAAAATTCTATCACATTTGTTCAATTTACGTCGTTCCTATTTCAGATAGCGTCCTGGGCTAAGCGGCATCTAAAAGCGCATGAAATGACGAGTGAAATGCACTATTAAACTTCTAGGGTAGGGCGAACAGAGACCCGATTAGATCATTTTACATTAAGGTTAATATAAGAATTCAGCGAGATTCTATCACACTTGTTCAATTTACGTCGCTTCTGTTTCAGACAGCGTACTGGGCTAGGCGGCATCTTAAAGCGCGTGGAATGGCGAGTAAAATGCACTATTAACCTTCTATGATAGGGCAATCAGAGACCAGATTAGATCATTTTATACTTTGGTTAATATAAGAATTCAGCGAAATTCTATCACATTTGTTCAATTTACGTCGCTCCTATTTCAGATAGCGTATTGGGCTAGGCGGCATCTCAAAGCGCATGAAATGACGAGTGAAATGCACTATTATACTTCTAGGGTAGGGCAAACAGAGACCCGATTAGATCATTTTATATTATGGTTAATTTAAGAATTCAGCAAACTTCTATCACATTTGTTCAACTTACGTCGCTCCTATTTCAGATAGCGTACTGTGCTAGGCGGCATCTTAAAGCTCGTGGAATGGCGAGTAAAATGCACTACTAAACTTCTATGATAGGGCAATCAGAGACCCGATTAGATCATTTTATATTTTGTTTAATAAAAGATTTCAGGGATATTGTATCACATTTGTTCAATTTACGTCGCTCCTATTTCAGATAGCGTATTGGGCTAAGCGGCATCTCAAAGCGCATGAAATGACGAGTGAAATGCACTATTATACTTCTAGTGTAGGGCGAACAGAGACCCGAAGAGATCATTTTACATTAAAGTGAATATAAGAATGCAGCGTAATTCTGTCACATTTGTTCAATTTACGTCGCTCCTATTTCAGATAGCGTATTGGGCTAAGCGGCATCTCAAAGCGCATGAAATGACGAGTGAAATGCACTATTAACCTTCTATGATAGGGCAATCAGAGACCAGACTAGATCATTTTATACTTTGGTTAATATAAGAATTCAGCGAAATTCTATCACATTGTTCAATTTACGTCGCTCCTATTTCAGATAGCGTATTGGGCTAAGCGGCATCACAAAGCGCATGAAATGGCGAATAAAATGCACTATTAAACTTCTAGGCTAGGGCGAACAGAGACCAGATTAGATCATTTTATATTTTGGTTAACATAAGGATTCTGCGAAATTTTATCACATTTGTTCAATTTACGTCGCTCCTATTTCCGATAGCTTACTGGGGTAAGCGGCATCTGAAGGCGCATGAAATGACGAGTGAAATGCACTATTACACTTCTAGGGTAGGGCAAACAGAGACCCGATTAGACCATTTTATATTATGTTTAATATAAGAATTCAGCAAAATTCTATCACATTTGTTCAATTTAGGACGCTCCTATTTCAGATAGCATACTGGGATAGGCGGCATCATAGAGCGCGTGGAATGGCGATTAAAATGCACTATTAAAATTCTATGATAGGGCAATCAGAGACCCGATTAGATCATTTTATATTATGGTTAATTTAAGAATTCAGCAAAATACTATCACATTTGTTCAATTTAGGACGCTCCTATTTCAGATAGCATACTGGGCTAGGCGGCATCATAGAGCGCGTGGAATGGCGGGGAAAATGCACTATTAAACTTCTATGATAGGGCGATCAGAGTCCCGATTAGATCATTTTATATTTTGGTTAATACAAGAATTCAGCGAAATTCTATCACATTTGTTCAATTTACGTCGCTTCTATTACAGATAGCTTATTGGGCTTAGCGGCATCTCAAAGCGCATGAAATGACGAGTGAAATAAACTATTAAACTTCTAGGGTAGGGCAAACAGAGACCCGATTAGGTCATTTTACATTATGGTTAATTTAAGAATTCAGCAAAATTCTATCACATTTGTTCAATTTACGTCGTTCCTATTTCAGATAGCGTCCTGGGCTAAGCGGCATCTAAAAGCGCATGAAATGACGAGTGAAATGCACTATTAAACTTCTAGGGTAGGGCGAACAGAGACCCGATTAGATCATTTTACATTAAGGTTAATATAAGTATTCAGCGAGATTCTATCACACTTGTTCAATTTACGTCGCTTCTCTTTCAGACAGCGTACTGGGCTAGGCGGCATCTTAAAGCGCGTGGAATGGCGAGTAAAATGCACTATTAACCTTCTATGATAGGGCAATCAGAGACCAGATTAGATCATTTTATACTTTGGTTAATATAAGAATTCAGCGAAATTCTATCACATTTGTTCAATTTACGTCGCTCCTATTTCAGATAGCGTATTGGGCTAGGCGGCATCTCAAAGCGCATGAAATGACGAGTGAAATGCACTATTATACTTCTAGGGTAGGGCAAACAGAGACCCGATTAGATCATTTTATATTATGGTTAATTCAAGAATTCAGCAAAATTCTATCACATTTGTTCAACTTACGTCGCTCCTATTTCAGATAGCGTACTGTGCTAGGCGGCATCTTAAAGCTCGTGGAATGGCGAGTAAAATGCACTACTAAACTTCTATGATAGGGCAATCAGAGACCCGATTAGATCATTTTATATTTTGTTTAATAAAAGATTTCAGGGATATTGTATCACATTTGTTCAATTTACGTCGCTCCTATTTCAGATAGCGTATTGGGCTAAGCGGCATCTCAAAGCGCATGAAATGACGAGTGAAATGCACTATTATACTTCTAGTGTAGGGCGAACAGAGACCCGAAGAGATCATTTTACATTAAGGTGAATATAAGAATGCAGCGTAATTCTGTCACATTTGTTCAATTTACGTCGCTCCTATTTCAGATAGCGTATTGGGCTAAGCGGCATCTCAAAGCGCATGAAATGACGAGTGAAATGCACTATTAACCTTCTATGATAGGGCAATCAGAGACCAGACTAGATCATTTTATACTTTGGTTAATATAAGAATTCAGCGAAATTCTATCACATTGTTCAATTTACGTCGCTCCTATTTCAGATAGCGTATTGGGCTAGGCGGCATCTCAAAGCGCATGAAATGACGAGTGAAATGCACTATTATACTTCTAGGGTAGGGCGAACAGAGACCCGAAGAGATCATTTTACATTAAGGTGAATATAAGAATGCAGCGTAATTCTGTCACATTTGTTCAACTTATGTCGCTCCTATTTCAGATAGCGTATTGGGTTAAGCGTCATCTCAAAGCGCATGAAATGACGAGTGAAATGCACTATTAAACTTCTAGGGTAGGGCGAACATAGACCCGATTAGATCATTTTATATTATGGTTAATTTAAGAATTCAGCAAAATTCTATCACATTTGTTCAACTTACGTCGCTCCTATTTCAGATGGCGTACTGGGTATTAGGCGGCACCTTAAAGCGCGTGGAATGACGAGTAAAATGCACTACTAAACTTCTATGATAGGGCAATCAGAGACCCGATTAGATCATTTTACATTTTGTTTAATATAAGATTTCACGGAAATTCTATCACATTTGTTCAATTTACGTCGCTCCTATTTCAGATAGCGTATTGGGCTATGCGGCATCTCAAAGCGCATGAAATGGCGAGTAAAATGCACTATTAAACTTCTAGGGTAGGGCAAACAGAGACCCGATGAGATCATTTTATATTATGGTTAATTTAAGAATTCAGGGAAATTCTATCACATTTGTTAAATTTACGTCGCTCCTATTTCAGATAGCGTATTGGGTTAAGCGGCATCTCAAAGCGCATGAAATGGCAAGTAAAATGCACTATTAAACTTCTAGGCTATGGCGAACAGAGACCAGATTAGATCATTTTATATTTTGGTTAACATAAGAATTCTGCGAAATTCTATCACATTTGTTCAATTTACGTCGCTCCTATTTCCGATAGCTTATTGGGCTTAGCGGCATCTCAAAGCGCATAAAGTGACGAGTGAAATGCACTATTAAACTTCTAGGGTAGGGCAAACAGAGACCCGATTAGATCATTTTATATTATGGTTAATTTAAGAATTCAGCAAAATTCTATCACATTTGTTCAACTTACGTCGCTCCTATTTCAGATAGCGTACTGGGTATTAGGCGGCACCTTAAAGCGCGTGGAATGACGAGTAAAATGCACTACTAAACTTCTATGATAGGGCAATCAGAGACCCGATTAGATCATTTTATATTTTGTTTAATATAAGATTTCACGGAAATTCTATCACATTTGTTCAATTTACGTCGCTCCTATTTCAGACAGCGTATTGGGCTATGCGGCATCTCAAAGCGCATGAAATGGCGAGTAAAATGCACTATTAAACTTCTAGGGTAGGGCAAACAGAGACCCGATGAGATCATTTTATATTATGGTTAATTTAAGAATTCAGGGAAATTCTATCACATTTGTTAAATTTACGTCGCTCCTATTTCAGATAGCGTATTGGGTTAAGCGGCATCTCAAAGCGCATGAAATGGCAAGTAAAATGCACTATTACACTTCTAGGGTAGGGCAAACAGAGACCCGATTAGATCATTTCATATTATGGTTAATTTAAGAATTCAGCAAAATTCTATCACATTTGTTCAATTTACGTCGCTCCTATTTCGGATAGCGTACTGGGCTAGGCGGCATCCTGAAGCGCGTGGAGTGGCGAGTAAAATGCACTATTAAACTTGTATGATAGGGCAATCAGAGACGCGATTAGATCATTTTATATTTTGTTTAATACAAGATTTCAGGGAAATTCCATCACATTTGTTCAATTCGTGTCGCTCATATTTCAGATAGCGTATTGGGCTAAGCGGCATCTCAAAGCGCATGAAATGGCGAGTAAAATGCACTATTAAACTCCTAGGGTAGGGCAAACAGAGACCCGATTAGATCATTTTATATTATGGTTAATTTAAGAATTCAGCAAGATTCTATCACATTTGTTGAATTTACGTCGCTTCTATTTCAGACAGCGTATTGGGCTAAGCGGCATCTCAAAGCGCCTGAAATGGCGTGTAAAATGCACGATTAAACTTCTAGGGTAGGGCAAACAGAGGCAGATTAGATCCTTTTATATTTTGGTTAATATAAGAATTCAGCGAAATTCTATCACATTTGTTTAATTTACGTCGCTCCTATTTCGGATAGCGTACTGGGCTGGGCGGCATCCTGAAGCGCGTGGAGTGGCGAGTAAAATGCACTATTAAACTTGTATGATAGGGCAATCAGAGACGCGATTAGATCATTTTATATTTTGTTTAATACAAGATTTCAGGGAAATTCTATCACATTTGTTCAATTCGTGTCGCTCATATTTCAGACAGCTTATTGGGCTTAGCGGCATCTCAAAGCGCATGAAATGGCGAACAAAATGCACTATCAAACTTCTAGGCTAGGGCGAACAGAGACCAGATTAGATCATTTTATATTTTGGTTAATATAAAAATTCTGCGAAATTCTATCACATTTGTTCAACTTACGTCGCTCCTACTTCAGATAGCGTACTGGGCTAGGCGGCATCTTAAATCGCTTGGAATGGCGAGTAAAATGCACTATTAAACTTCTATGATAGGGCAATCAGAGACGCGATTAGATCATTTTATATTTTGGTTAATATAAGATTTCAGCGAAATTCTATCACATTTGTTCAATTTACGTCGCTCCTATTACAGATACCTTATTGTGCTTAGCGGCATCTCAAAGCGCATGAAGTGACGAGTGAAATGCACTATTAAACTTCTAGGGTAGTGCAAACAGAGACCCGATTAGATCATTTTACATTAAGGTTAATATAAGTATTCAGCGAGATTCTATCACAATTGTTCAATTTACGTCGCTCCTATTTCAGACAGCGTACTGGGCTAGGCGGCATCTTAAAGCGTGTGGAATGGTGAGTAAAATGCACTATTAACCTTCTATGATAGGGCAATCAGAGACCAGACTAGATCATTTTATACTTTGGTTCATATAAGAATTCAGCGAAATTCTATCACATTTGTTCAACTTACGTCGCTCCTATTTCAGATAGCGTATTGGGTTAAGCGTCATCTCAAAGCGCATGAAATGACGAGTGAAATGCACTATTAAACTTCTAGGGTAGGGCAATCAGAGACCCGATTAGATCATTTTATATTTTATTTAATATAAGATTTCAGGGAAATTCTATCACATTTGTTCAATTTACGTCAATCCTATTTCAGATAGCGTATTGGGCTATGCGGCATCTCAAAGCGCATGAAATGACGAGTGAAATGCACTATTATACATCTAGGGTAGGGTGAACAGAGACCCGAAGAGATCATTTTACATTAAGGTGAATATAAGAATGCAGCGTAATTCTGTCACATTTGTTCAACTTACGTCGCTCCTATTTCAGATAGCGTATTGGGTTAAGCGTCATCTCAAAGCGCATGAAAAGACGAGTGAAATGCACCATTAAACTTCTAGGGTAGGGCAAGCAGAGACCCGATTAGATCATTTTATATTATGGTTAAATTAAGAATTCAGCGAAATTCTATCACATTTGTTCAATTTACGTCGCTCCAATTTCAGATAGCGTATTGGGCTAAGCGGCATCTCAAAGCGCATGAAATGGGGAATAAAATGCACTACTAAACTTCTAGGCTAGGGCGAACAGAGACCCGTGCAGATCATTTTACATTATGGTTAAAAAAAGAATTCAGCGTAATTCTATCACATTTGTTCATCTTACGTCGCTCCTATTTCAGATAGCGTACTGGGCTAGGCGGCATCTTAAAGCGCGTGGATGGGCGAGTAAAATGCACTACTAAACTTCTATGATAGAGCAATCAGAGACCCGATTAGATCATTTTATATTTTGTTTAATATAAGATTTCAGGGAAATTCTATCACATTTGTTCAAGTTACGTCGCTCCTATTTCAGATAGCGTATTGGGCTAAGCGGCATCACAAAGCGCATGAAATGGCGAATAAAATGCACTATTAAACTTCTAGGCTAGGGCGAACAGAGACCAGATTAGATCATTTTATATTTTGGTTAACATAAGGATTCTGCGAAATTTTATCACATTTGTTCAATTTACGTCGCTCCTATTTCCGATAGCTTACTGGGGTAAGCGGCATCTGAAGGCGCATGAAATGACGAGTGAAATGCACTATTACACTTCTAGGGTAGGGCAAACAGAGACCCGATTAGACCATTTTATATTATGTTTAATATAAGAATTCAGCAAAATTCTATCACATTTGTTCAATTTAGGACGCTCCTATTTCAGATAGCATACTGGGATAGGCGGCATCATAGAGCGCGTGGAATGGCGATTAAAATGCACTATTAAAATTCTATGATAGGGCAATCAGAGACCCGATTAGATCATTTTATATTATGGTTAATTTAAGAATTCAGCAAAATACTATCACATTTGTTCAATTTAGGACGCTCCTATTTCAGATAGCATACTGGGCTAGGCGGCATCATAGAGCGCGTGGAATGGCGGGGAAAATGCACTATTAAACTTCTATGATAGGGCGATCAGAGTCCCGATTAGATCATTTTATATTTTGGTTAATACAAGAATTCAGCGAAATTCTATCACATTTGTTCAATTTACGTCGCTTCTATTACAGATAGCTTATTGGGCTTAGCGGCATCTCAAAGCGCATGAAATGACGAGTGAAATAAACTATTAAACTTCTAGGGTAGGGCAAACAGAGACCCGATTAGGTCATTTTACATTATGGTTAATTTAAGAATTCAGCAAAATTCTATCACATTTGTTCAATTTACGTCGTTCCTATTTCAGATAGCGTCCTGGGCTAAGCGGCATCTAAAAGCGCATGAAATGACGAGTGAAATGCACTATTAAACTTCTAGGGTAGGGCGAACAGAGACCCGATTAGATCATTTTACATTAAGGTTAATATAAGTATTCAGCGAGATTCTATCACACTTGTTCAATTTACGTCGCTTCTCTTTCAGACAGCGTACTGGGCTAAGCGGCATCTCAAAGCGCATGAAATGACGAGTGAAATGCACTATTAACCTTCTATGATAGGGCAATCAGAGACCAGACTAGATCATTTTATACTTTGGTTAATATAAGAATTCAGCGAAATTCTATCACATTGTTCAATTTACGTCGCTCCTATTTCAGATAGCGTATTGGGCTAGGCGGCATCTCAAAGCGCATGAAATGACGAGTGAAATGCACTATTATACTTCTAGGGTAGGGCGAACAGAGACCCGAAGAGATCATTTTACATTAAGGTGAATATAAGAATGCAGCGTAATTCTGTCACATTTGTTCAACTTATGTCGCTCCTATTTCAGATAGCGTATTGGGTTAAGCGTCATCTCAAAGCGCATGAAATGACGAGTGAAATGCACTATTAAACTTCTAGGGTAGGGCGAACATAGACCCGATTAGATCATTTTATATTATGGTTAATTTAAGAATTCAGCAAAATTCTATCACATTTGTTCAACTTACGTCGCTCCTATTTCAGATGGCGTACTGGGTATTAGGCGGCACCTTAAAGCGCGTGGAATGACGAGTAAAATGCACTACTAAACTTCTATGATAGGGCAATCAGAGACCCGATTAGATCATTTTACATTTTGTTTAATATAAGATTTCACGGAAATTCTATCACATTTGTTCAATTTACGTCGCTCCTATTTCAGATAGCGTATTGGGCTATGCGGCATCTCAAAGCGCATGAAATGGCGAGTAAAATGCACTATTAAACTTCTAGGGTAGGGCAAACAGAGACCCGATGAGATCATTTTATATTATGGTTAATTTAAGAATTCAGGGAAATTCTATCACATTTGTTCAATTTACGTGGCTCCTATTTCGGATAGCGTACTGGGCTAGGCGGCATCCTGAAGCGCGTGGAGTGGCGAGTAAAATGCACTATTAAACTTGTATGATAGGGCAATCAGACACGCGATTAGATCATTTTATATTTTGTTTAATACAAGATTTCAGGGAAATTCCATCACATTTGTTCAATTCGTGTCGCTCATATTTCAGATAGCGTATTGGGCTAAGCGGCATCTCAAAGCGCATGAAATGGCGAGTAAAATGCACTATTAAACTCCTAGGGTAGGGCAAACAGAGACCCGATTAGATCATTTTATATTATGGTTAATTTAAGAATTCAGCAAGATTCTATCACATTTGTTGAATTTACGTCGCTTATATTTCAGACAGCGTATTGGGCTAAGCGGCATCTCAAAGCGCCTGAAATGGCGTGTAAAATGCACGATTAAACTTCTAGGGTAGGGCAAACAGAGACAGATTAGATCCTTTTATATTTTGGTTAATATAAGAATTCAGCGAAATTCTATCACATTTGTTTAATTTACGTCGCTCCTATTTCAGACAGCTTATTGGGCTTAGCGGCATCTCAAAGCTCATGAAATGGCGAACAAAATGCACTATCAAACTTCTAGGTTAGGGCGAACAGAGACCAGATTAGATCATTTTATATTTTGGTTAATATAAGAATTCAGTGAAATTCTATCACATTTGTTCAATTTACGTCGCTCCTATTTCAGACAGCTTATTGGGCTTAGCGGCATCTCAAAGCGCATGAAATGGCGAACAAAATGCACTATCAAACTTCTAGGTTAGGGCGAACAGAGACCAGATTAGATCATTTTATATTTTGGTTAATATAAAAATTCTGCGAAATTCTATCACATTTGTTCAACTTACGTCGCTCCTACTTCAGATAGCGTACTGGGCTAGGCGGCATCTTAAAGCGCGTGGAATGGCGAGTAAAATGCGCTATTAAACTTCTAGGATAAGGCAAACAGAAACCCGATCAGATCATTTTATATTACGGTTAATATAAGAATTCAGCGTAATTCTATCACATTTGTACAATTTATGTCGCTCCTATTTCAGATAGCGCATTGGGCTAAGCCGGATCTCAAAGCGCATGAAATGGCGACTAAAATGCACTATTAAACTTCTAGGGTAGGGCAAACAGAGACCCGATGAGATCATTTTATATTATGGTTAATTTAAGAATTCAGCGAAATTCTATCACATTTGTTCAATTTACGTCGCTCCTATTTCAGATAGCGTATTGGGCGAGACGGCATCTTAAAGCGCGTGGAACGACTAGTAAAATGCACTGCTAACCTTCTATAATAGGGCAATCAGAGACCCGATTAGATCTTTTTATATTATTGTTAATATAAGAATTCAACGTAATTTTATCACATTTGTTCAATTTACGTCGCTCATATTTCAGGTAGCGTATTGGGCTAAGCGGCATCTTAAAGAGCATGAAATTTCAAGTAAAATGCACTACTAAACTTCTAGGATAGGGCAATCGGAGGCCCGATTAGATCATCTGATATTATGATTAATATAAGAATTCAGTGTAATTCTATCACATTTGTTTAATTTGCGTCGCTCCTATTTCAGATAGCGTATTGGGTTAGGCGACGCCTTAAAGCGCATGAAATGACGGGTAAAATGCACTATTAAACTTCTATGATAGGGCAATCAGAGACCCGATTATATAATTTTATATTATTGTTAATATAAGAATCCTGCGTTCTTCTATAACATTTGTTCAATTTATGTCGCTCCTCTTTCAGATAACGTATTGGGCTAGGCGGCACCTTAAAGCGCATGAAATGACGAGTAAAATGCCCTACTAAACTTCTATGATGGGGCAATCAGAGACCCGATTAGATTATTTTATATTTTGGTGAATTTAAGAATTCAGGGAAATTCTATCCCATTTGTTCAATTTACGTCGTTCCTATTTCAGATAGTGTACTGGGGTAGGCGACATCTTAAAGCGCGTGGAGTGGCGAGTAAAATTCCCAATTAAACTTCTATAATAGGGCAATCAGAGACCCGATTAGATCATTTTATATTTTGTTTAATATAAGATTTCAGGGAAATTCTATCACATTTGTTCAATTTACGTCGCTCCTATTTCAGATAGCGTATTGGGCTAAGCGGCATCTCAAAGCGCATAAAATGGCCAGTAAAATTCACTATTAAACTTCTAGGGTTGGCAAACAGAGACCCGATTAGATCATTTAATATTATGGTGAATTTAAGAATTCAGCAATATTCTATCACATTTGTTCAATTTACGACGGGCCTATTTCAGATAGCATACTGGGCTAGGCGGCATCTTAAAGCGCGTGGAATGGCGAATAAAATGCCCAATTAAACTTCTATGATAGGGCAATCAGAGACCCGATTAGATCATTTTATATTTTGGTTAATATAAGAATTCAGCGAAATTCTATCGCATTTGTTCAATACACGTCGCTCCTATTTCAGATAGCGTATAGGGCTAAGCGGCATCTCAAAGCGCGTGACATGGCGAGTAAAATGCACTATTAAACTTCCAGGGTAGGGCAAACAGAGACCCGATTAGATCATTTTATATTATGGTTAATTTAAAAATTCAGCAAAATTCTATCACATTTGTTCAATTTACGTCGTGCCTACATCAGATATCGCACTGGGATAGGCGGTACCTTAAAGCGCGTGGAATGGCGAGGAAAATGCACTATTAAACTTCTATGATAGGGCAATCATCGAACCGATTAGATCATTTTATATTTTGTTTAATATAAGATTTCAGGGAAATTCTATCGCATTTGTTCAATACACGGCGCTCCTATTTCAGATAGCGTATTGGGCTAAGCGGCATCTCAAAGCGCATGAAATGGCGAATAAAATGCACTATTAAACTTCTAGGCTAGGGCGAACAGAGACCCGATTAGATCATTTTACATTATGGTTCATAAAAGATTTCAGCGATATTCTATCACATTTGTTCAATTTACGTCGCTCCTATTTCAGATAGCGTATTGGGCTAAGCAGCATCTCGAAGCGCATGAAATGGCGAGTAAAGTGCACTACTAAACTTCTATGATAGGGCAATCAGAGACCCGATTAGATCATTTTATATTTTGTTTAATATAAGATTTCAGGGAAATTCTATCACATTTGTTCAATTTACGTCGCTCCTATTTCAGATAGCGTATTGGGCTAAGCGGCATCTCAAAGCGCATAAAATGGCCAGTAAAATTCACTATTAAACTTCTAGGATAGGGTGAACAGAGACCCGATTAGATCATTTTATATTAAGGTTAATATAAGAATTCAGCGAAATTCTGTCACATGTGTTCAATTTACGTCGCTCCTATTTCAGATAGCGTATTGGGCTAAGCGGCATCTCAAAGCGCGTGAGATGGCGAGTAAAATGCACTATTAAACTTCAAGGGTAGGGCAAACAGAGACCCGATTAGATCATTTTATATTATGGTTAATTTAAGAATTCAGCAAAATTCTCTCACATTTCTTGAATTTACGTCGCTCCTATTTCAGATAGCGTTCTGGGCTAGGCGGCATCTTAAAAAGCGTGGAATGGCGAGCAAAATGCACTATTAAACTTCTATGATAGGGCAATCAGAGACCCGATTAGATTATTTTATATTTTGGTTAATATAAGAATTCTGCGAAACTCTATCACATTTGTTCAATTTACATCTCTCCTATTTCAGATAGCGTATTGGGCTAAGCGGCATCTCAAAGCGCATGAAATGGCGAATAAAATGCACTACTATACTTCTAGGGTAGGGCAAACAGAGACCCGATTAGATCATTTTATATTTTAGTTAATATAAGAATTCGGCGAAATTCTATCACATTTGTTCAATTTACGTCGCTCCTATTTCAGATAGCGTATTGGGCTAAGTTGCATCTGAAAGCGCATGAAATGACGAGTGAAATGCACTATTAAACTTCTAGGGTAGGGCGAACAGAGACCCGATTAGATCATTTTACATTAAGGTTAATATAAGAATTCAGGGAAATTCTATCACATTTGTTCAATTTACGTCGCTCCTATTTCAGATAGCGTACTGGCCTAGGCGGCATCTTAAAAGGCGTGGAATGGAGAGTAAAATGCACTATTAAACTTCTATGGTAGGGCAATCAGAGACCTGATTAGATCATTTTATATTTTGGTTAATATAAGAATTCGGCGAAATTCTATCACATTTGTTCAATTTAAGTCGCTCCTATTTCAGATAGCGTATTGGGCTAAGCGGCATCTCAAAGCGCATGAAATGACGAGTGAAATGCACTATTAAACTTCTAGGGTAGGGCAAACAGAGACCCGATTAGATCATTTTATATTATGGTTAATTTAAGAATTCAGGGAAATTCTATCACATTTGTTCAATTTACATCGCTCCTATTTCAGACAGCGTATTGGGCTAAGCGGCATCTCAAAGCGCATGAAATAACGAGTAAAATGCATTATTAAACTTCTAGGGTAGGGCAAACAGAGACCCGATTAGATCATTTTAAATTATGGTTAATTTAAGAATTCAGGGAAAGTCTATCACATTTGTTCAATTTACGTCGCTCCTATTTCAGATAGCGTAGTGGGCTAGGCGGCATCTTAAAGCGCGTGGAATGGGGAGGAAAATATACTATTCAACTTCTATGATAGGGCAATCAGGGACCCGATTAGATCATTTTATATTCTGGTTAATATGAGAATTCAGCGAAATTCTATCACATTTGTTCAATTTACATCTCTCCTATTTCAGATAGCGTATTGGGCTTAGCGGCATCTCAAAGCGCATGAAATGACGAGTGAAATGGACTATTAAAATTCTAGAGTAGGGCGTACAGAGACCCGATTAGATCATTTCACTTTAAGGTTAATATTAGAATTCAGGGAAATTCTATCACATTTGTTCAATTAACGTCGCTCCTATTTCAGATAGCGTACTGGGCTAGGCGACATCTTAAAGCGCGTGGAATGGCGAGTAAAATGCACCATTAAACTTCTATGATAGGGCAATCAGAGACCCGACTAGACCATTTTATATTATGGTTAATTTAAGAATTCTGCGAAACTCTATCACATTTGTTCAATTAACGTCGCTCCTATTTCAGATAGCGTATTGGGCTAAGCGGCATCTCAAAGCGCATGACATGGCGAGCAAAATGCACTATTAAACTTCTAGGGTAGGGCAAACAGAGACCCGATTAGATCATTTTATATTATGGTTAATTTAAGAATACAGGGAAATTCTATCACATTTGTTCAATTTACGCCGCTCCTATTTCAGATAGCGTATTGGGCTAAGCGGCATCTCAAAGCGCATGAAATGACGAGTGAGATGCACTATTAAACTTCCAGGGTAGAGCGAACAGAGACCCGATTAGATCATTTTACATTAAGGTTAATATAAGAATTCAGGGAAATTCTATCACATTTGTTCAATTTACGCCGCTCCTATTTCAGATAGCGTACTGGGCTAGGCGGCCTCTCAAAGCGCATGAAATGGCGAGTAAAATGCACTATTAAACTTCTATGAAAGGGCAATCAGGGAACCGATTAGATCATTTTATATTACGGTTAATATACGAACCCAGCGTAATTCTGTCACATTTGTTCAACTTACGTCGCACCTGTTTCAGATAGCGTTCTGGGCTAGGCGGCATCTTAAAGCGCCTGGAATGGCGAGTAAAATGCACTAATAAACTTCTAGGGTAGGGCAAACAGAGACCCGATTAGATCATTTTATATTATGGTTAATTTAAGAATTCAGCGAAATTCTATCACATTTGTTCAATTTACGTCGCTCCTATTTCAAATAGCGTACTGGCCTAGGCGGCATCATAAAGCGCATGGCATGTCGTGTAAAATGCACTATTAAACTTCTATGATAGGGCAATCAGAGACCCGATTAGATCATTTTATATTATGGTTAATATAAGAATTCAGCGAAATTCTATCACATTTGTTCAATTTACGTCGCCCATATGTCAGATAGCGTATTGGGCTAAGCGGCATCTCAAAGCGCATGATATGACGAGTTAAATGCACTATTAAACTTCTAGGGTAGGGCGAACAGAGACCCGATTAGATCATTTTTCATTAATATTAATATATGAATTCAGCGAAATTCTATCACATTTGTTCAATTTATGTCGCCCATATGTCAAATAGCGTATTGGGCTAAGCGGCATCTCAAAGCGCAAGAAATGGCGCGTAAAATGCACTGTTAAACTTCTAGGGTAGGGCAAACAGAGACCCGATTACATCATTTTATATTATGGTTAATTTAAGCATTCAGCAAAATTCTATCACATTTGTTCAATTTACGTCGCTCATATTTCAGATAACGTATTGGGCTAAGCGGCATCTGAAAGCGCAAGAAATGGCGAGTAAAATGCACTATTAAACTTCTAGGGTAGGGCAAACAGAGACCCGATTAGATCATTTTATATTATGGTTAATTTAAGAATTCAGCATAATTCTATCACATTTGTTCAATTTACGTCGCTCCTATTTCAGATAGCGTACTGGGCTAGGCGGCATCTTAAAACGCATGAAATGGCGAGTAAAATTCACTATTAAACTTCTATGATTGGGCAATCAGAGACCCGATTAGATCATTTTATATTTTGGTTAATATAAGAATTCAGCGTAATTCTATCACATTTGTTCAATTTACGTCGCCCATATGTCAGATAGCGTATTGGGCTAAGCGGCATCTCAAAGCGCATGATATGACGAGTTAAATGCACTATTAAACTTCTAGGGTAGGGCGAACAGAGACCCGATTAGATCATTTTTCATTAAGATTAATATATGAATTCAGCGAAATTCTATCACATTTGTTCAATTTATGTCGCCCATATGTCAGATAGCGTATTGGGCTAAGCGGCATCTCAAAGCGCAAGAAATGGCGCGTAAAATGCACTGTTAAACTTCTAGGGTAGGGCAAACAGAGACCCGATTACATCATTTTATATTATGGTTAATTTAAGCATTCAGCAAAATTCTATCACATTTGTTCAATTTACGTCGCTCATATTTCAGATAACGTATTGGGCTAAGCGGCATCTGAAAGCGCAAGAAATGGCGAGTAAAATGCACTATTAAACTTCTAGGGTAGGGCAAACAGAGACCCGATTAGATCATTTTATATTATGGTTAATTTAAGAATTCAGCATAATTCTATCACATTTGTTCAATTTACGTCGCTCCTATTTCAGATAGCGTACTGGGCTAGGCGGCATCTTAAAACGCATGAAATGGCGAGTAAAATTCACTATTAAACTTCTATGATTGGGCAATCAGAGACCCGATTAGATCATTTTATATTTTGGTTAATATAAGAATTCAGCGTAATTCTATCACATTTGTTCAATTTACGTCGGTCCTATTTCAGATAGCGTACTGGGCTAGGCGGCATCTTAAAGCGCATGGCATGTCGAGTAAAATGCACTATTAAACTTCTATGATAGGGCAATCAGAGACCCGATTAGATCATTTTATATTTTGGTTAATATAAGAATTCAGCGAAATTCTATCACATTTGTTCAATTTACGTCGCTCATATTTCAGATAGCGTATTGGGCTAAGCGGCATCTCAAAGCGCAAGAAATGGCGAGTAAAATGCACTATTAAACTTCTAGGGTAGGGCAAACGGAGACCCGATTAGATCATTTTACATTAAGGTTAATATAAGAATTCAGGGAAATTCTATCACATTTGTTCAATTTAAGTCGCTCCTATTTCAGATAGCGTATTGTGCTAAGCGGCATCTTAAAACGCATGAAATGGCGAGTAAAATTCACTATTAAACTTCTATGATTGGGCAATCAGAGACCCGATTAGATCATTTTATATTTTGGTTAATATAAGAATTCAGCGTAATTCTATCACATTTGTTCAATTTACGTCGGTCCTATTTCAGATAGCGTATTGGGCTAAGCGGCATCTCAAAGCGCATGAAATGGCGAATAAAATGCACTATTAAACTTCTAGGCTAGGGCGAACAGAGACCCGATTAGATCATTTTACATTATGGTTAATAAAAGAATTCAGCGAAATTCTATCACATTTGTTCAATTTACATCGCTCCTATTTCAGATAGCGCATTGGGCTAAGCGGCATCTCAAAGCACATGAAATGGCGAGTAAAACGCAGTATTAAACTTCTAGCGTAGGGCAAAAAGAGACCCGATTAGATCATTTTATATTATGGTTCAATTTAAGAATTCAGCGTAATTCTATCACATTTGTTCAATTTACGTCGCTCCTATTTCAGATAGCGTATTGGGCTAAGCGGCATCTCAAAGAGCATGAAATGGCGAGTAAAATGCACTATTAAACTTCTAGGGTAGGGCAAACAGAGACCCGATTAGATCATTTTATATTATAGTTAATATGAGAATTCAGCATAATTCTATAACATTTGTTCAATTTACGTCGCTCCTATTTCAGATAGCGTACTGGGCTAGGCGGCATCTTAAAGCGCATGGCATGTCGAGTAAAATGCCCTATTAAACTTCTATGATAGGGCAATCAGAGACCCGATTAGATCATTTTATATTTTGGTTAATATAAGAATTCAGCGAAATTCTATCACATTTGTTCAATTTACGTCGCTCATATTTCAGATAGCGTATTGGGCTAAGCGGCATCTCAAAGCGCAAGAAATGGCGAGTAAAATGCACTCTTAAACTTCTAGGGTAGGGCAAACAGAGACCCGATTAGATCATTTTACATTAAGGTTAATATAAGAATTCAGGGAAATTCTATCACATTTGTTCAATTTAAGTCGCTCCTATTTCAGATAGCGTATTGTGCTAAGCGGCATCTTAAAGCGCATGAAATGGCGAGTAAAATTCTCTATTAAACTTCTATGATTGGGCAATCAGAGAACCGATTAGATCATTTTATATTTTGGTTAATATAAGAATTCAGCGTAATTCTATCACATTTGTTCAATTTACGTCGGTCCTATTTCAGATAGCGTATTGGGCTAAGCGGCATCTCAAAGCGCATGAAATGGCGAATAAAATGCACTATTAAACTTCTAGGCTAGGTCGAACAGAGACCCGATTAGATCATTTTACATTATGGTTAATAAAAGAATTCAGCGAGATTCTATCACATTTGTTCAATTTACATCGCTCCTATTTCATACAGCGCATTGGGCTAAGCGGCATCTCAAAGCACATGAAATGGCGAGTAAAAGGCAGTATTTAACTTCTAGCGTAGGGCAAAAAGAGACCCGATTAGATCATTTTATATTATGGTTCAATTTAAGAATTCAGCGAAATTCTATCACATTTGTTCAATTTACGTCGCTCCTATTTCAGATAGCGTATTGGGCTAAGCGGCATCTCAAAGCGCATGAAATGGCGAGTAAAATGCACTATTAAACTTCTAGGGTAGGGCAAACAGAGACCCGATTAGATCATTTTATATTATGGTTAATATGAGAATTCAGCGTAATTCTATCACATTTGTTCAATTTACGTCGCTCCTATTTCAGATAGCCTGCTGGGCTAGGCGACATCTTAAAGCGCTTGGAGTGGCGAGTAAAATGCACTATTAACCTTCTATGATATGGCAATCAGAGACCTGATTAGATCTTTCTATATTTTGGTTAATATAAGAATTCTGCGAAATTCTATCACATTTATTCAATTTACGTCGCTCCTATTTCAGGTAGCGAATTGGGCTAAGCGGCATCTCAAAGCGCATGAAATGACGAGTGAAATGCACTATTAAACTTCTAGGGTAGGGCGAACAGAGACCCGATTAGATCATTTTACATTAAGGTTAATATAAGAATTCAGCGAGATTCTCACATTTGTTCAATTTACGTCGCTCCTATTACAGATAGCGTATTGGGCTCAGCGGCATCTCAAAGCGCATGAAATGGCGAGTAAAATGCACCATTAAACATCTATGAAAGGGCAATCAGAGAACCGATTAGATCATTTTATATTACGGTTAATATACGAATCCAGCGTAATTCTGTCTCATTTGTTCAACTTACGTCGCACCTGTTTCAGATAGCGTTCTGGGCTAGGCGGCCTCTTAAAGCGCCTGGAATGGCGAGTAAAATGCACTAATAAACTTCTAGGGTAGGGCAAACAGAGACCCGATTAGATCATTTTATATTATGGTTAATTTAAGAATTCAGCGAAATTCTATCACATTTGTTCAATTTACGTCGCTCCTATTTCAAATAGCGTATTCGGCTAGGCGTCACCTCAAAGCGCATGAAATAGCGAGTAAAAAGCACTATTAACCTTCTATGATAGGGCACTCAGAGACCAGATCAGATCATTTTATATTTTGGTTAAAATAAGAATTCAGCGAAATTCTATCACATTTGTTCAATTTACGTCGCTCCTATTTCAGATAGCGTACTGGGCTAAGCGGCATCTTAAAGCGCGTGGAATGGCGTGTAAAATGCACTATTAACCTTCTATGGTCGGTCAATCAGAGACCAGATTGGATCATTTCATATTTTGGTTAATATAAGAATTTAGCGAAATTCTATCATATTTGTTCAATTTACGTCGCTCCTATTTCAGATAGCGTATTGGGCGAAGCAGCAAGCCAAAGCACATGAAATTGCCAGTAAAATGCACTACTAAACTTCTAGGATAGGGCAATCAGACGCCCCATTAGATCATTTTATATTACGGTTAATATAAGAATACAGCGTAATTCTATCACATTTGTTCAATTTACGTCACTCCTAATTCAGATTGCGTATTGGGCTAAGGGGCATCATAAAGCGCGTGGAATGGCGAGTAAAATGCACTATTAAACTTCTATGATAGGGCAATCAGAGACCCGATTAGATCGTTTTATATTTTGGTTAATATAAGAATTCAGCGAAATTCTATCACATTTGTTCAATTTACGTCGCTCCCATTTCAGATAGCGTATTGGGCTAAGCGGCATCTCAAAGCGCATGAAATGGCGAGTAAAATGCACTATTAAACTTATAGGGTAGGGCAAACAGAGACCCGATTAGATCATTTTACATTAAAGTTAATATAAGAAATCAGGGAAATTCTATCACATTTGTTCAATTTACGACGCTCCTATTTCAGATAGCGTATTGGGCTAAGCGGTATCTCAATGCGCATGAAATGCCGAGTAAAATTCACTATTAATCTTCTAGGCTAAGGCAAACAGAGACCCGATTAGATCATTTTATATTATGGTTAATATAAGAATTCAGCGAAATTCTATCACATTTGTTCAATTTACGTCGCTTGTATTTCAGATAGCGTATGGGGCTAAACGGAATCTCAAAGCGCATGAAATGTCGAGTAAAATTCACTATTGTACTTCTAGACTACGGCAAACAGAGACCCCATCAGATCGTTTTATATTATGGTTAATTAAAGAATTCAGCAAAATTCTATCACATTTGTTCAATTTACGTCGCTCCTATTTCAGGTATCGTATTGGGATAAGCGGCATCTTAAAGCGCATGATATGGCGAGTTAAATTCACTATTAAACTTCTAGGGAGGGCAAACTGAGACCCGATCAGATCATTTTATATTATATTTAATTTAAGAATTCAGCAAAATTCTATCACATTTGTTCAATTTACGTCGCTCCTATTTCAGGTAGCGTATTGGGCTAACCTGCATCTCAAAGCGCATGAAATGGCGAGTAAAATGCACTATTAAACTTCTAGGGTAAGGCAAACAGAGACCCGATTAGATCATTTTATGTTACGGTTAATATAAGAATTCAGCGTAATTCTATCACATTTGTTCAACTTACGTCGCTCCTATTTCTGATAGCGTACTGGGCTAGGCGGCATCTCAAAGCGCATGAAATGGCGAGTAAAATGCACTATTAAACTTCTAGGGTAGGGCAAACAGAGACCCGATTAGATCATTTTATATTATGGTTAATATGAGAATTCAGCGTAATTCTATCACATTTGTTCAATTTACGTCGCTCCTATTTCAGATAGCCTGCTGGGCTAGGCGACATCTTAAAGCGCTTGGAGTGGCGAGTAAAATGCACAATTAACCTTCTATGATAGGGCAATAAGAGACCTGATTAGATCTTTCTATATTTTGGTTAATATAAGAATTCTGCGAAATTCTATCACATTTGATCAATTTACGTCGCTCCTATTTCAGATAGCGAATTGGGATAAGCGGCATCTCAAAGCGCATGAAATGACGAGTGAAATGCACTATTAAACTTCTACGGTAGGGCGAACAGAGACCCGATTAGATCATTTTACATTAAGGTTAATATAAGAATTCAGCGAAATTCTATCACATTTGTTCAATTTACGTCGCTCATATTTCAGATAGCGTATTGGGCTAAGCGGCATCTCAAAGCGCAAGAAATGGCGAGTAAAATGCACTCTTAAACTTCTAGGGTAGGGCAAACAGAGACCCGATTAGATCATTTTACATTAAGGTTAATATAAGAATTCAGGGAAATTCTATCACATTTGTTCAATTTAAGTCGCTCCTATTTCAGATAGCGTATTGTGCTAAGCGGCATCTTAAAGCGCATGAAATGGCGAGTAAAATTCTCTATTAAACTTCTATGATTGGGCAATCAGAGAACCGATTAGATCATTTTATATTTTGGTTAATATAAGAATTCAGCGTAATTCTATCACATTTGTTCAATTTACGTCGGTCCTATTTCAGATAGCGTATTGGGCTAAGCGGCATCTCAAAGCGCATGAAATGGCGAATAAAATGCACTATTAAACTTCTAGGCTAGGTCGAACAGAGACCCGATTAGATCATTTTACATTATGGTTAATAAAAGAATTCAGCGAGATTCTATCACATTTGTTCAATTTACATCGCTCCTATGTCAGACAGCGCATTGGGCTAAGCGGCATCTCAAAGCACATGAAATGGCGAGTAAAAGGCAGTATTTAACTTCTAGCGTAGGGCAAAAAGAGACCCGATTAGATCATTTTATATTATGGTTCAATTTAAGAATTCAGCGAAATTCTATCACATTTGTTCAATTTACGTCGCTCCTATTTCAGATAGCGTATTGGGCTAAGCGGCATCTCAAAGCGCATGAAATGGCGAGTAAAATGCACTATTAAACTTCTAGGGTAGGGCAAACAGAGACCCGATTAGATCATTTTATATTATGGTTAATATGAGAATTCAGCGTAATTCTATCACATTTGTTCAATTTACGTCGCTCCTATTTCAGATAGCCTGCTGGGCTAGGCGACATCTTAAAGCGCTTGGAGTGGCGAGTAAAATGCACTATTAACCTTCTATGATATGGCAATCAGAGACCTGATTAGATCTTTCTATATTTTGGTTAATATAAGAATTCTGCGAAATTCTATCACATTTATTCAATTTACGTCGCTCCTATTTCAGGTAGCGAATTGGGCTAAGCGGCATCTCAAAGCGCATGAAATGACGAGTGAAATGCACTATTAAACTTCTAGGGTAGGGCGAACCGAGATCCGATTAGATCATTTTACATTAAGGTTAATATAAGAATTCAGCGAGATTCTCACATTTGTTCAATTTACGTCGCTCCTATTACAGATAGCGTATTGGGCTCAGCGGCATCTCAAAGCGCATGAAATGGCGAGTAAAATGCACCATTAAACTTCTATGAAAGGGCAATCAGAGAACCGATTAGATCATTTTATATTACGGTTAATATACGAATCCAGCGTAATTCTGTCACATTTGTTCAACTTACGTCGCACCTGTTTCAGATAGCGTTCTGGGCTAGGCGGCATCTTAAAGCGCCTGGAATGGCGAGTAAAATGCACTAATAAACTTCTAGGGTAGGGCAAACAGAGACCCGATTAGATCATTTTATATTATGGTTAATTTAAGAATTCAGCGAAATTCTATCACATTTGTTCAATTTACGTCGCTCCTATTTCAAATAGCGTATTCGGCTAGGCGTCACCTCAAAGCGCATGAAATAGCGAGTA
Organism: Macropis europaea; assembly: GCA_916610135.2. Classification (NCBI taxonomy): domain Eukaryota; kingdom Metazoa; phylum Arthropoda; class Insecta; order Hymenoptera; family Melittidae; genus Macropis; species Macropis europaea. Next base: position 30,893 of record CAKAJE020001364.1, read on the forward strand.
AAAAGCACTATTAACCTTCTATGATAGGGCACTCAGAGACCAGATTAGATCATTTTATATTTTGGTTAAAATAAGAATTCAGCGAAATTCTATCACATTTGTTCAATTTACGTCGCTCCTATTTCAGATAGCGTACTGGGCTAAGCGGCATCTTAAAGCGCGTGGAATGGCGAGTAAAATGCACTATTAACCTTCTATGGTCGGTCAATCAGAGACCAGATTGGATCATTTCATATTTTGGTTAATATAAGAATTTAGCGAAATTCTATCACATTTGTTCAATTTACGTCGCTCCTATTTCAGATAGCGTATTGGGCGAAGCAGCAAGCCAAAGCACATGAAATTGCCAGTAAAATGCACTACTAAACTTCTAGGATAGGGCAATCAGACGCCCCATTAGATCATTTTATATTACGGTTAATATAAGAATACAGCGTAATTCTATCACATTTGTTCAATTTACGTCACTCCTAATTCAGATTGCGTATTGGGCTAAGGGGCATCATAAAGCGCGTGGAATGGCGAGTAAAATGCACTATTAAACTTCTATGATAGGGCAATCAGAGACCCGATTAGATCGTTTTATATTTTGGTTAATATAAGAATTCAGCGAAATTCTATCACATTTGTTCAATTTACGTCGCTCCCATTTCAGATAGCGTATTGGGCTAAGCGGCATCTCAAAGCGCATGAAATGGCGAGTAAAATGCACTATTAAACTTCTAGGGTAGGGCAAACAGAGACCCGATTAGATCATTTTATATTATGGTTAATAAAAGAATTTAGCGAAATTCTATCACATTTGTTCAATTTACGTCGCTCCTATTTCAGATAGCGTACTGGCATAGGCGGCATCTTAAAGCGCGTGGAATGGCGAGTAAAATGCACTATTAAATTTCTATGAAAGGGCTATCAGAGACCCGATTAGATCATTTCATATTTTGGTTAATATAAGAATTCAGCGAAATTCTATCACATTTGTTCAATTTACGTCGCTCATTTTTCAGATAGCGTATTGGGCTAAGCGGCATCTCAAAGCTCATGAAATGGCGAGTAAAATGCACTATTAAACTTATAGGGTAGGGCAAACAGAGACCCGATTAGATCATTTTACATTAAGGTTAATATAAGAAATCAGGGAAATTCTATCACATTTGTTCAATTTACGACGCTCCTATTTCAGATAGCGTATTGGGCTAAGCGGTATCTCAATGCGCATGAAATGCCGAGTAAAATTCACTATTAATCTTCTAGGGTAAGGCAAACAGAGACCCGATTAGATCATTTTATATTATGGTTAATATAAGAATTCAGCGAAATTCTATCACATTTGTTCAATTTACGTCGCTTGTATTTCAGATAGCGTATGGGGCTAAACGGAATCTCAAAGCGCATGAAATGTCGAGTAAAATTCACTATTGAACTTCTAGACTACGGCAAACAGAGACCCCATCAGATCGTTTTATATTATGGTTAATTAAAGAATTCAGCAAAAATCTATCACATTTGTTCAATTTACGTCGCTCCTATTTCAGGTATCGTATTGGGATAAGCGGCATCTTAAAGCGCATGATATGGCGAGTTAAATTCACTATTAAACTTCTAGGGAGGGCAAACTGAGACCCGATCAGATCATTTTATATTATATTTAATTTAAGAATTCAGCAAAATTCTATCACATTTGTTCAATTTACGTCGCTCCTATTTCAGGTAGCGTATTGGGCTAACCTGCATCTCAAAGCGCATGAAATGGCGAGTAAAATGCACTATTAAACTTCTAGGGTAAGGCAAACAGAGACCCGATTAGATCATTTTATGTTACGGTTAATATAAGAATTCAGCGTAATTCTATCACATTTGTTCAACTTACGTCACTCCTAATTCAGATTGCGTATTGGGCTAAGGGGCATCATAAAGCGCGTGGAATGGCGAGTAAAATGCACAATTAACCTTCTATGATATGGCAATCAGAGACCTGATTAGATCTTTCTATATTTTGGTTAATATAAGAATTCTGCGAAATTCTATCACATTTATTCAATTTACGTCGCTCCTATTTCAGGTAGCGAATTGGGCTAAGCGGCATCTCAAAGCGCATGAAATGACGAGTGAAATGCACTATTAAACTTCTAGGGTAGGGCGAACCGAGATCCGATTAGATCATTTTACATTAAGGTTAATATAAGAATTCAGCGAGATTCTCACATTTGTTCAATTTACGTCGCTCCTATTACAGATAGCGTATTGGGCTCAGCGGCATCTCAAAGCGCATGAAATGGCGAGTAAAATGCACCATTAAACTTCTATGAAAGGGCAATCAGAGAACCGATTAGATCATTTTATATTACGGTTAATATACGAATCCAGCGTAATTCTGTCTCATTTGTTCAACTTACGTCGCACCTGTTTCAGATAGCGTTCTGGGCTAGGCGGCCTCTTAAAGCGCCTGGAATGGCGAGTAAAATGCACTAATAAACTTCTAGGGTAGGGCAAACAGAGACCCGATTAGATCATTTTATATTATGGTTAATTTAAGAATTCAGCGAAATTCTATCACATTTGTTCAATTTACGTCGCTCCTATTTCAAATAGCGTACTGGGCTAGGCGGCATCTTAATGCGCGTGGAATGGCGAGTAAAATGCACTATTAAACTTCTATGATAGGGCAATCAGAGACCCGATTATGTCATCTTATATTATGGTTAATATAAGAATTCTGCGTAATTCTATCACATTTGTTCAGTTTACGTCGCCCCTATTTCTGATAGCGTATTGGGCTAGGTGGCATCTTAAAGCGCATGAAATATCGAATAAAATGCACTATCAAACTTCTATGATAGGGCAATCAGAGACTCGAATAGATCATTTTCTATTATGGTTAATATAAGAATTCTGCGTAATTCTATCACATTCGTTCAATTTACGTCGCCCCTATTTCAGATAACGTATTGGGCTAGGTGGCATCTTAAAGCACATGAAACGTCGAGTAAAATGCACTGTTAAACTTCTATGATAGGACCATCAGAGTCCCGATTAGATCATTTTATATTATTGTTAATAAAAGAATTGAACGTAATTTTATCACATTTGGTCAATTTACGTCGCTCCTATTTCAGAAAGCGTATTGGGCTATGCGGCATCATAAAGCGCATGAAATGACAAGTAAAATGCACTACTAAATTTCTAGGATAGGGCAATCAGAGACCCGATAAGGTCATCATATGTTTTGATTAATATAAGGATGCAGCGTAATTCTATCACATTTGTTCAATTTACGTCGCTCCTATTTCAGATAGCGTATTGGGCTAGGCGGCATCTTAAAGCCCGTCGAATGACGAGTAAAATGCACTACTAGCCTTCTATGATAGGGCTATCAGAGACCCGATTAGATCATTTTATATTACGGTTAATTTAAGAATTCAGCGAAATTCTATCACATTTGTTCAATGTACGTCGCTCCTATTTCAGATATCGTATTGGGCGAGGCGGCATCTTAAAGGGCATGAAATGTCGAGTAAAATGCGATACTAAACTTCTCGGATAGGGCAGTCAGAGACCCGATTAGGTTATCTGATATTATGATTAATATAAGAATTCAGCGTAATTCTATCACATTTGTTCAATTTACGTCGCTCCAACTTCAGATAGCGTACTGGGATAAGCGGCACCTTAAAGCGCATGATATGCCGAGCAAAATGCACTATTAAACTTCTATGATAGGGCAATCAGAGACCCGATTACATCATTGTATATTATGGTTAATATAAGAATTCAGCGAAATTCTATCACATTTGTTCAATTTATATCGCTCCTATTTCAGATTGCGTATTGGGCTAGGCGGCATCATAAAGCGCATGAAATGTCGAGTAAAATGAGCTATTAAACTTCTATGATAGGGCAATCACAGACACGATTAGATCGTTTTAAATTATGGTTAATATATGAATTCTGCGCAATTCTATCGCATTTGTTCAATTTACGTCGCTCTATTTCAGATAGCGTATTGGGATAGGCGGCATCTTAAAGCACGTACAGTGACGAGTAAAATGCGCTACTAACCTTCTATGATAGGGCAATCAGAGACCCGATTAGATCATTTTAAATTATGGTTAATATAAGAATTCAGCGAAATTCTATCACATTTGTTCAATTTATATTGCTCCTATTTCAGATTGCGTATTGGGCTAGGCGGCATCAGAAAGCGCATGAAATGTCGAGTAAAATGAGCTATTAAACTTCTGTGATAGGGCAATCACAGACACGATTAGATCATTTTAAATTATGGTTAACATAAGAATTCTGCGCAATTCTATCGCATTTGTTCAATTTACGTCGCTTCTATTTCAGATAGCGTATTGGGCTAGGCGGCATCTTACGGCGCGTGGATTGACGAGTAAAATGCACTACTAACCTTCTATGATAGGGCAATCAGAGACCCGATTAGGTCATTTTATATCATTGTTAAAGTCAGAATTTAGCGAAATTCTATCACATTTGTACAGTTTACGTCGCTCCTATTTCAGATAGCGTATTGGGCTAGGCGGCAGCTTAAAGCGCATGAAATGGCGAGTAAAATGCACTAATAAACTTCTATGATAGGGCAATCAGAGACCCGAATAGATCGTATTATATTCTGGTTAATATAAGAATACTGCGTAATTCTATCACGTTTGTTCAATTTACGTAGCTCCAATTTCAGAAAGCGTATTCGGCTATGCGGCATCATAAAGCGCGTGGAATGACGAGTAAAATGCACTACGAACCTTCTATGATAGGGCAATCACAGACCCGATTAGATCATTTTAAATTATGGTTAATATAAGAATTCAGCGAAATTCTATCACATTTGTTCAATTTTCGTTGCTCCTATTCCAGATAGCGTATTGGGATAAGCGGCACCTTAAAGCGCATGAAATGCCGAGCAAAATGCACTATTAAACTTCTATGATAGGGCAATCGGAGACCCGATTAAATCATTTTGTATTATGGTTAATATAAGAATTCATCGAAATTCTATCACATTTGTTCAATTTACGTCGCTCCAACATCAGATAGCGTATTGGGCTAGGCGGCATGATCAAGCGCATGAAATGACGAGAAAAACGAACTATTAAGCTTCTCTGATAGGGTAATCAGAGACCCGATAAGATCATTTTATGTTATGGTTAATATCAGAATTCAGGGTAACTCTATCACATTTGTTCAATTTACGTCGCTCCTATTACAGATAGCGTATTGTGATAGGCGGCACCTTAAAACGCATGAAATGACGAGTAAAATGCACTATCAAACTTCTATGATAGGGCAATCAGAGACCCGAATAGATCATATTCTATTATGGATAATATAAGAATTCTGCATAGTTCTATCACATTTGTTCAATTTACGTCGGTCCTGCTTCAGATGGCGTATTCGTCTAAGCGGTATCTTAAAGCGCATGAAATGTCGAGTAAAGTGCACTACTAAACTTCTAGTATGGGGCAATCAGAGACCCGATTAGATCGTCGTATATTATGGTTAATTTAAGCATTCGTCGTAACTCTATCACATTTGTTTTATTTACGCAGCTCTAATTTCAGATAGCGTATTGGGATAGGGTGCACCTTAAAGCGCATGAAATGCCGAGTAAAATGCACTACTAAACTTCTAGGGTACGGCAAACAGAGACCCGATCAGATCACTGTATATTCTGGTTATTTTAAGAATTCAGCGTAACTCTATCACACTCGTTCAATTTACGTAGCTCCAATTTCAGATAGCGCGTTGGGCTAAGCGGCACCATAAAGCGCATGAAATGACGAGTAAAATGCACTATTAAACTTCTATGATAGGGCAATCAGAGATCCGATTAGATCATTTTATATTATGGTTAGTATCAGAATTCAGGGTAACTCTATCACATTTGTTCAATTTACGTCGTTCCTATTTCAGATAGCGTATTGGTCTAAGCGGCATGTTAATGCGCATGAAATGTCGAGTATAATGCACTACTAAACTTCTAGGATAGGGCAATCGGAGACCCGATTAGATCGTTATATTATTGTTAATATAAGAATTCAGCGTAATTTTATCACATTTGATCAATTTACGTCGCCCCTATTTCAGATAGCGTATTAGGCTAGATGGCATCTTAAAGCGCATGATATGTCGAGTAAAATGCACTAGTAAACTTCTAGGGCAGGGCAAACAGAGACCCGATTAGGTCATCTTATATTATGATTAATATAAGGATGCCTCGTAATTTTATCATATTTGTTCAATTTACGTCGCTCCAATTTCGGGTAGCGTATTGGGCTAGGCGGCATCTTAAAGCGCGTTGAATGACGAGTAAAATGCACTACTTACCATCTATGGTAGGGCAATGAGAGACCCGATTAGATCAGGTTATATTGTGGTTAATATAAGAATTCAGCGAAATTCTATCACATTTGTTCAATTTACGACGCTCCTATTTCAGATAGCGTATTGGGCTAAACGGCTCCTTAAAGCGCATGAAATGACGAGTAAAATGCACTGCTAAACTTCTAGGATAGGGCAATCAGAGACCCGATTAGATCATCTTATATTATAGCTAATTTAAGAATTCGTCGTAATTCTATCACATTTGTTCAATTCACGTAGCTCCAATTTCGGATAGCGTATTGGGATAGGCGACACCTTAAAGCGCATGAAATCACGAGTAAAATGCACTACTAAACATCTAGGATAGGTCAATGAGAGACCCGATTAGATCATCTTATATTACGATTAATATAAGAATTAAGTGTAATTCTATCATATTTGTTCAGTTTACGACGCTCCTATTTCAGATAGCGTATTGGGCTAAACGGCACCTTAAAGCGAATGAAATGGCGCGTAAAATGCACTGTTAAACTTCTATGATAGGGCAATCAGAGACCCGTTTTGATCATTTTATATTATTGTTAATATAAGAATTCAGTGTAATTCTATCACTCTTGTTCAATTTACAACGCTCCTATTTCAGATAGCGTATTGGGCTAAACGGCACCATGAAGCGCATGAAATGGCGAGTAAAATGCACTAATAAACTTCTATGACAGGGCAATCAGAGACCCGATTTGATCATCTTATATTATGATTAATATAAGAATTCAGCGTAATTCTATCGCATTTGTTCCATTTACGTCGCTCCTATTTCAGATAGCGTAGTGGGCTAGGCGACACCTTAAAGCGTATGAAATGACGAGTAAAATGCACTATTAAACTTCTATGATAGGGCAATCAGAGAACCGAATAGAGCATCTTATATTATTGTTTATATAAGAATGCAGCGTAATTTTATCACATCTGTTCAATTTACGTCGCCACTATTTCAGATAGCGTATTGGGCTACGTGGCACCTTAAAGCACATGGAATGACGAGTAAAATGCACTATTAAACTACTAGGGTAGGTCAAACAGAAACATGATTAGATGATTTTATATTATGGTTAATTTAAGAATTCAGCAAAATTCTATCACATTTGTTCAAGTTACGTCGCTCCTATTTCAGATAGCGTATTGGGCTAGATGGCATCTTAAAGCGCATGAAATGACGATTAAAATGCACTCTTAAACTTGTAGGGTAGGGCAAACAGAGACCCGATTAGATCATTTTATATTATGGTTAATTTATGAATTTAGCGAAATTCTATTACATTTGTTCAATTTACGTCGCCCCTATTTCAGATAGCGTTTTGGGCTAGGTGGCATCTTAAAGCGCATGATATGTCGAGTAAAATGCACTACAAAACTTCTCGGATAGGGCAATCAGACACCCGATTAGGTCATCTTATATTATGATTAATATAAGAATGCAGCGTAATTCTATCACATTTGTTCAATTTACGACGCTCCTGTCTCAGATAGCGTAATGGGAGAGGTGGCACCATAAAGCGCATGAAATGCCGAGGAAAATGCACTGTTAACCTTCTATGATAGGGCAATCAGAGACCCGATTAAATCATTTTATATTATGGTTAATATAAGAATTTAGCGAAATTCTATCACATTTGTTCAATTTACGTCGCTCCTATTTCAGATAGCACATTGGGCTAAGTGGCATCTCAAAGCGCCTGAAATGGCGAGTAAAATGTACTATTAATCTTCTAGGGTAGGGTAAACAGAGACCCGATTACATCAGTTTATGTTATGGTTAATTTAAGAATTCAGCGTAATTCTATCACATTTGTTCAATTTACGGCGCTCCTATTTCAGATAGCGTATTGGGCTATGTGGCATCTTAAAGCACATGAAATGTCGAGTAAAATGCACTGTTAAACTTCTATGATAGGGCAATTAGAGACCCGATTAGGTCATTTTATATTATGGTTAATATAAGAATTCAGCGTTATTCTATCACATTTGTTCAGTTTACGTCGCCCCTATTTCTGATAGCGTATTGGGCTAGGTGGCATCTTAAAGCGCATGAAATGTCGAGTAAAATGCACTAGTAAACTTCTAGGGTAGGGCAAACAGAGACCCGATTAGATCATTTCATAATATGGTTAATTTAAGAATTCAGCAAAATTCTATCACACTTGTTCAATTTACGTCGGTCCTATTTCAGATAGCGTATTGGGACAGGCGGCACCTTAAAGTGCATGAAATGACGAGTAAAATGCAGTATTAAACTTCTATGATGGGGCAATCAGAGACCCGAATAGATCGTATTATATTATGGTTAATATAAGAATTCAGTGAAATTCAATCACATTTGTTCAATTTACGTCGCTCCTATTTCAGATAGCGCATTGGGCTAAGCGGTATCTCAAAGCTCCTGAAATGGCGAGTAAAATGTACTATTAATATTCTAAGGTAGGGTAAACAGAGATCCGATTAGATCATTTTATATTATGGTTAATTTAAGAATTCAGCAAAATTCTATCACATTTGTTCAATTTACGTCGAACCTATTTCAGGTAGAGTATTGGGCTAAGCGGAATCTTAAAGCGCATGAAATGTCGAGTAAAATGCACTATTAACCTTCTAGGGTAGGGCAAACCGAGACCCGATTAGATCATTTTATATTATGATTAATATAAGAATACTGCGTAATTCTATCACATTTCTTCAATTTACGTCGCTCCTATTTCAGATAGCGTATTGGGCTAAGCGGCATCTCAAAGCGCATGATATGGCGATGAAAATGCACTATAAACTTCTATGATAGGTCAATCAGAGACCCGATTAGATCATTTTATATTACAGTTAATACAAGAATGCAGCGTAATTCTATCACATTTGTTCAATTTACGTCGCTCCTATATCAGATAGCGTACTGGGCTAGGTTGCATCTTAAAGCGAGTGGAATGTCGAGTAAAACTCACCATTAACCTTCTACGATAGGGCAATCAGAGACCCGATTAGATCATTTTGTATTTTGGTTAATATTAGAATTCAGCGAAATTCTATCACATTTGTTCCATTTACGTCGCTCCTATTTCAGATAGCGCATTGGGCCGAGCGGCATCTCAAAGCGCCTGAAATGGCGAGTAAAATGTACAATTAAACTTCTAGTGTAGGGTAAACAGAGACCCGATTACATCATTTTATATTATCGATAATTCAAGAATTCAGCAAGATTCTATCACATTTGTTCAATTTACGTCACTCCTATTTCAGACAGCGTATTGGGCTAAGCGGCATCTCAATGCGCATGAAATAGCGTGTAAAATACACTATTGAACCTCTAGGGTAGGGCGAACAGAGACCCAATTAGATCATTTTGTATTATGGTTAATTTAAGAATTCAGCGTGATTCTATCACATTTGTTCAATTTACGTAGCTCCAATTTCAGATAGTGTATTGGGCTAGGCGGCACCTTAAAGCACATGAAATGGCGAGTAAAATGCACTATCAAACTTCTATGATAGGGCAATCAGAGACTCGAATAGATCATTTTCTATTATGGTTAATATAAGAATTCTGCGTAATTCTATCACATTCGTTCAATTTACGTCGCCCCTATTTCAGATAGCGTATTGGGCTAGGTGGCATCTTAAAGCGCATGAAACGTCGAGTGAAATGCACTGTTAATCTTCTATGATAGGACCATCAGAGTCCCGATTAGATCATTTTATATTATTGTTAATAAAAGAATTGAACGTAATTTTATCACATTTGTTCAATTCACGTCGCTCCTATTTCATAAAGCGTATTGGGCTATGCGGCATCATAAAGCGCATGAAATGACAAGTAAAATGCACTACTAAATTTCTAGGATAGGGCAATCAGAGACCCGATATGGTCATCATATGTTTTTATTAATATAAGGATGCAGCGTAATTCTATCACATTTGTTCAATTTACGTCGCTCCTATTTCAGATAGCGTATTGGGCTAGGCGGCATCTTAAAGCCCGTCGAATGACGAGTAAAATGCACTACTAGCCTTCTATGATAGGGCTATCAGAGACCCGATTAGATCATTTTATATTACGGTTAATTTAAGAATTCAGCGAAATTCTATCACATTTGTTCAATGTACGTCGCTCCTATTTCAGATAGCGTATTGGGCGAGGCGGCATCTTAAAGCGCATGAAATGTCGAGTAAAATGCGATACTAAACTTCTCGGATAGGGCAATCAGAGACCCGATTAGGTCATCTGATATTATGATTAATATAAGAATTCAGCGTAATTCTCTCACATTTTTTCAATTTACGTCGCTCCTATTTCAGATAGCGTATTTGGATAAGCGGCACCTTAAAGCGCATGAAATGCCGAGCAAAATGCACTATTAAACTGCTATGATACGGCAATCAGAGACCCGATTAGATAATTTTAAATTATGGTTAATATAAGAACGCTACGTAATTCTATCACATTTCTTCAATTTACGACGCTCCTATTTCATATTGAGTATTGGGCGAGGCGGCATCTTAAAGCGCATGACATGTCGAGTAAAATGCGATACTAAACTTCTCGGATAGGGCAGTCAGAGACCCGATTAGGTCATCTGATATTATGATTAATATAAGAATTCAGCGTAATTCTATCACATTTGTTCAATTTACGTCGCTCCAACTTCAGATAGCGTACTGGGATAAGCGGCACCTTAAAGCGCATGATATGCCGAGCAAAATGCACTATTAAACTTCTATGATAGGGCAATCAGAGACCCGATTAGATCATTTTATATTATGGTTAATATAAGAATACAGCGAAATTCTATGACATTTGTTCAATTTATATCGCTCCTATTTCAGATTGCGTATTGGGCTAGGCGGCATCATAAAGCGCATGAAATGTCGAGTAAAATGAGCTATTAAACTTCTATGATAGGGCAATCACAGACACGATTAGATCATTTTAAATTATGGTTAATATAAGAATTCTGCGCAATTCTATCGCATTTGTTCAATTTACGTCGCTCTATTTCAGATAGCGTATTGGGCTAGGCGGCACCCTAAAGAGCATGAAATGACGTGTAAAATGTACTATTAAACTTCTATGATAGGGCAATCAGAGACCCGATCTGATCATTTTATATTAAGGTTAATATAAGAATTCTGCGTAACTCTATCACATTTGTTGAATTTACGCAGCTCCAATTTCAGATAGCAGATTGGGCTGGGCGGCATCTTAAAACGCATGGAATGACGAGTAAAATGCACTACTAACCTTCTATGATAGGGCAATCACAGACCCGATTAGATCATTTTAAATTATGGTTAATATAAGAATTCAGCGAAATTCTATCACATTCGTTCAATTTACGACGCTCCTATTTCAGATAGCATATTGGGCTAAACGGCACCTTAAAGCGCATGAAATGACGAGTAAAATGCACTGCTAAACTTCTAGGATAGGGCAATCAGAGACCCGATTAGATCATCTTATATTATAGCTAATTTAAGAATTCGTCGTAATTCTATCACATTTGTTCAATTCACGTAGCTCCAATTTCGGATAGCGTATTGCGATAGGCGACACCTTAAAGCGCATGAAATCAGGAGTAAAATGCACTACTAAACTTCTAGGATAGGTCAATCAGAGACCCGATTAGATCATCTTATATTATGATTAATATAAGAATTAAGTGTAATTCTACCATATTTGTTCAATTTACGACGCTCCTATTTCAGATAGCGTATTGGGCTAAACGGCACCTTAAAGCGAATGAAATGGCGCGTAAAATGCACTGTTAAACTTCTATGATAGGGCAATCAGAGACCCGTTTTGATCATTTTATATTATTGTTAATATAAGAATTCAGCGAAATTCTATCACATTTGTTCAATTTGCATCGCTCCTATTTCTGATAGCGTATTGGGCTAAGCGTCATCTCAAAGCGCAACAAATGGCGAGTAAAATGTACTATTAAACGTCTTGGGTAGGGCAAACGGAGACCCGATTAGATCATTTTATATGACGGTTAATTTAAGAATTCAGCGAAATTCTATCACATTTGTTCAATTTACGTCGCTCCTATTTCAGATAGCGTGTTGGGCTAAGCGGCATCTCAAAGCGCACGAAATGGCGAGTAAAATGGTCTATTAAACTTCTAGGGTAAGGCAAACAGAGACCCGATTAGATCATTTTACGTTATGGTTAATATAAGAATTCAGCGAAATTCTATCACATTTGTTCAATATACGTCGCTCCTATTTCAGATGGCGTATTGGGCTAAGCGGCATCTCAAAGCGCATGAAATGGCGAGTAAAATGCACTATTAAACTTCTAGGGTAGGGCAAACTGAGACCCGATTAGATCATTTTATATTATGATTAATTTAAGAATTCAGCAAAATTCTACAACATTTGTTCAATTTACGTCGCTCCTATTTCAGATAGCGTATTGGGCTAAGCGGCATCTCAAAGCGCATGACATGTCGAGTGAAATGCACTATTAAACTTGTAGGGTAGGGCAGACAGGGACCTGATTAGATTATTTTATATTATGGTTAATGTAAGAATTCAGCGAAATTCTATAACATTTGTTCAATTTACGTCGCCCCTATTTCAGATAGCGTACTGGGACAGGCGGCATCTTAAAGCGCGTGGAATGGCGAGTAAAATGCACTATTAAACTTCTATGATAAGGCAATCAGAGACCCGATTAGATCATTTTATATTTCGTTTAATATAAGAATTCAGCGTAATTCTATCACATTTGTTCAACTTACGTCGCTCCTACTTCAGATAGCGTACTGTGCTAAGCGGCATCTCGAAGCGCATCAAATGGCAAGTAAAATGCTCTATTAAACTTCTAGGGTAGGGCAAACAGAGACACGATTAGATCATTTTATATTATGGTTAATTAAAGAATTCAGCAAAATTCTATCACATTTGTTCAATTTACGTCGCTCCTATTTCAGATAGCGTACTGGGACAGGCGGCATCTTAAAGCGCGTGGAATGGCGAGTAAAATGCACTATTAAACTTCTATGATAGGGAATCAGAGACCCGATTAGATCATTTTATATTTTGGTTAATGTAAGAATTCAGCAAAATTCTATCACATTTGTTCAATTTACGTCGCTCATATTTCAGATAGCGTATTGGGCTAAGCGGCATCTGAAAGCGCATGAAATGACGAGTAAAATGCACTGTTAAACTTGTAGGGTAGGGCAGACAGAGACACGATTAGATCATTTTATAGTATGGTTAATTTAAGAATTCAGCGAAATTCTATCACATTTATTCAATTTACGTCGCCCCTATTTCAGATAGCCTACTGGGCTAGGCGGCATCTTAAAGCGCGTGGAATGGCGAGTAAAACGCACAATTAACCTTCTATGATAGGGCAATCAGAGACCCGTTTAGGTCATTTTATATTTTGGTTAATATAAGAATTCAGCGTAATTCTATCACATTTGTTCAACTTACGTCGCTCCTACTTCAGATAGCGTACTGTGCTAGCCGGCATCTCAAAGCGCGTGGAATGGCGAGTAAAATGCACTATGAAACTTCTGGGGTAGGGCAAACAGAGACCCGATTAGAACATTTTATATTATGGTTAATTTAAGAATTCAGCGAAATTCTATCACATTTGTTCAATTTACGTCGCTCCTATTTCTGATAGCGTCTTGGGCTAAGCGGCATCTCAAAGAGCATGACATGGCGAGTAAAATGCACTATTAAACTAGTAGGGTAGGGCAAACAGAGACCCGAATGGATCATTTTATATTATGGTTAACTTAAGAATTCAGCAAAATTCTATCACATTTGTTCAATTTACGTCGCTCCTATTTCAGATAGCGTACTGGGCTAGGCGGCATCTTAAAGCGCGTGGAATGGCGAGTAAAATGCGCTATTAAACTTCTATGATAGGGAATCAGAGACCCGATTCGATCATTTTATAATATGGTTAATTTAAGAATTCAGCGAAATTATATCACATTTGTTCAATTTACGTCGCTCCTATTACAGATGGCGTATTGGGCTAAGCGGCATCTCAAAGCGCATGAAATGGGCTGTAAAATTCACTATTAAACTTGAAGGGTAGGGTAAACATAGACCCGATTAGATCATTTTATATTATGGTTAATTTAAGAATTCAGCGAAATTCTATCACATTTGTTCAATTTACGTCGCTCGTATTTCAGATAGCCTACTGGGCTAGGCGGCATCTTAAAGCGCGTGGAATGGCGAGTACAATGCACAATTAACCTACTATGATAGGGCAATCAGAGACCCGATTAGATCATTTCATATTTTGGTTAATATAAGAATTCAGCGTAATTCTATCACATTTGTTCAATTTACGTCGCTCATATTTCAGATAGCGTATTGGGCTAGGCGGCACCTTAAAGTGCGTGGAATGCCGAGTAAAATGCACTATTAAACTTCTATGATAGGGCAATCACCCGATTAGATCATTTTATATTTTGGTTAATATAAGAATTCAGGGAAATTCTATCACATTTCTTCAATTTACGTCGCTCCCATTTCAGATAGCGTATTGGGCTAAGCGGAATCTCAAAGCGCATGAAATGGCGAGTAAAATGCACTATTAAACTTCTAGGGTAAGGCAAACAGAGACCCGTTTAGATCATTTTATATTATGGTTAATTTAAGAATTCAGGAAAATTCTATCACATTTGTTCAATTTACGTCGCTGCTATTTCAGATAGCGTACTGGGCTAGGCGCCATCTAAAAGCGCGTGGAATGGCCAGTAACGTGCACTATTAAACTTCTATGATAGGGCAATCAGAGACCCGATTAGATCATTTTATATTTTGGTTAATATAAGAATTCAGCGAAATTCTGTCACATTTGTTCAATTTACGTCGCTCCTATTTCAGATAGCGTATTGGGTTAAGCGGCATCTCAAAGCGCATGAAATGTCGAGTGAAATGCACTATTAAACTTCTGGGTAAGGCAAAGGGAGACCCGATTAGATCATTTTATATTACGGTTAATATAAGAATTCAGTGTAATTCTATCACACTTGTTCAATTTACGTCGCTCCTATTTCAGATAGCGTACTGGGCTAGGCGGCACCTTAAAGCGCGTGGAATGCCGAGTAAAATGCACCCATAACATTCTATGATAGGGCAATCAGAGACCCGATTAGATCATTTTATATTTTGGTTAATATAAGGATTCAGCGAAATTCTACCACATTTGTTCAATTTACGCCGCTCTTAATTCAGATAGCGTACTGGGCTAAGCGGCATCTCAAAGCGCATGAAATGGCAAGTAAAATGCACTACTAAACTTCTAGAGTAGGGCGAACAGAGACCCGGATATATCATTTCACATTATGGTTAATATAAGAATTCAGCGAAATTCTATCACATTTGTTCAATTTACGTCGCTCCTATTTCAGATAGCCTACTGGGCTAGGCGGCATCCTAAAGCGCGTGGAATAGCGAGCAAAATGCACTATTAACCTTCTATGATAGGGCAATCAGAGACCCGATTAAATCATTTTATATTTTGGTTAATATAATAATTCAGCGTAATTCTATCACATTTGTTCAATTTACGTCGCTCCTATTTCAGATAGCGTATTGGGCTAAGCGGCATCTCAAAGCGCATGAAATGGCGGGCAAAATGCACTACCAAGCTTCTAGGGTAAGGCAAACAGAGACCCGATTAGATCATCTTATATTACGGTTAATATAAGAATGCAGCGTAATTCTATCACACTTGTTCAATTTACGTCGCTCCTATTTCAGATAGCCCACTGGGATAGGCGGCATCTTAAAGCGCGTGGAATGGCGAGTAAAATATACTATTAACCTTCTATGATAGGGCAATCAGTGACCCGATTAGATCATTTTATATTCTGGTTAATATAAGAATTCATCGAAATTCTATCACATTTGTTCAAGTTACGTCGCTCCTATTACAGATAGCGTATTGGACTTAGCGGCATCTCGAAGCGCATGAAATGGCGAATAAAGTGCACTATTAAACTTCTAGGATAGGGCAATCAGAGACCCGATTAGATCATTTTATCTTTTGTTTAATATAAGAATACAGCGAAATTCTATCACATTTGTTCAATTTACGTCGCTCCTATTTCAGATAGCGTACTGGGATGGGCGGCATCTTACAGCGCGTGGAATGACGAGTAAAATGCACTACTATCCTTCTATGATAGGGCAATCAGAGACCCGATTAGATCATTTTAAATTCTGGTTAATATAAGAATTCAGCGAAGTTGTATCATATTTGTTCAATTTACGTGGCTCCTATATCAGATAGCGTATTGAGCTAAGCGGCATCTTAAAGCGAATGAAATGTCTTTTAAAATGCAGTACTAACCTTCTATGATAGGGCAATCAGAGACCTGATTAGATCATTTTATATTATTGCTAATATAAGAATTCTGCGTAATTCTATCACATTTGTTCAAATTACGTCGCTCCTATTTCAGATAAAATAGTCTGCTAGGCGGCATCTTAAAGCGCATGAAAGGACGAGTAACATGCACTATTAAACTTCTATGATACGGCGATCGGAGACCCGATTAGATCATTTTACATTATTGTTAATATAAGAATGCAGCGTAATTATATCACATTTGTTCAATTTACGTCGCCCGTATTTCAGATAGCGTATTGGGCTATGTGGCATCTTAAAGTGCATGAAATGTCGAGTAAAATGCATTATTAAACTTCTAGGGTAGGCCAAACAGAGACCCGATTAGATCATTTTATATTATGGTTAATTTATGAATTCAGCGAAATTCTATGACATTTGTTCAATTTACGTCGCTCCTATTTCTGATAGCGTATTGTGCTAGGCGGCGCCTTAAAACGCGTGAAATGACGAGTAAAATTCACTATTAAACTTCTATCATAGGGCAATCAGAGACCCAAATAGATCGTATTCTATTATGGTTAATATAAGAATTCTGCGTAATTCTATCACATTTGTTCAATTTATGTCGCTCCGATTTCAGATAGCGGATTGGGCTATGCGGCACCTTAATGCGCATGCAATGCCGAGCAAAATGCACTATTAAGCTTCTGTGATAGGGCAATCAGAGACCCGATTAGATCATCTTATATTATGGTTAATTTAAGAATTCGTCGTAACACTATCTCATTTGTTCAAATTACGTCGCTCCTATTTCAGATAAAGTAGTGGGCTAGGCGGCATCTTAAAGCGCATGAAAGGACGAGTAACATGCACTATTAAACTTCTATGATAGGGCGATCAGAGACCCGATTAGATCATTTTACATTATTGTTAATATAAGAATGCAGCCTAATTTTATCACATTTGTTCAATTTACGTCGCCCCTACTTCAGATAGCGTATTGGGCAATGTGGCATCTTAAAGAGCATGAAATGTCGAGTAAAATGCATTATTAAACTTCTAGGGCAGGCCAAACAGAGACCCGACTAGATCATTTTATGTTATGGTTAATTTAAGAATTCAGCGAATCTCTATCTCACTTGTTCAATTTACGTGCCTCCAACTTCAGATAGCGTATTGGGCTAGGCGGCACCTTAATGCGCATGAAATGACGAGTAAAATGCACTACTAACCTTCTACGATAGGGCAATCAGAGTCCCGATTAGACCATCTTATATTATTGCTAATTTAAGGATTCATCGTAACTCTATCACATTTGTCCAATTCACGTCGCTCCTACACACAGATATCGTACTGAGTGAGGCGGCATCCTAAAGCGCATGAAATGGCGAATAAAATGCACTACTAACCTTCTCGGATACGGCCATCAGAGACCCAATTACATCATTTTATATTATGTTTAATATAAGAATTCACCGAAATTCTATCACATTTGTTCAATTTACGTCGCTCCTATTCCAGATACAGTATGGCTCTAAGCGGCATCTTAAAGCGCATGAAATGTCGAGTAAAATGCACTATTAAACTTCTATGATAGGGCAATCAGAGACGCGATTAGATCATTCTATATTATGGTTAATATAAGTATTCTGCGTAATTCTATCACATTTGTTCAATTTACGTAGCTCCAGTTTCAGATAGGGCATTGGGCTAGGCGGCACCTTAAAGCAGATGATATGACGAGAAAAATGCACTACTAACCTTCTATGATAGGGCAATCAGAGACCCGATTAGATCATTTTAGATTATGGTTAATATAAGAATTCAGCGAAATTCTATCATATTTGTTCAGTTTACGTCGCTCCTATTTCAGATATCGTATTGAGCTAGGTGGCATCTTAAAGCGCATGAAATGTCGAGTAAAATGCACTACTAAACTTCTCGGATAGGGCAATCAGAGACCCGAGTATGTCATCTTATATTATGATTAATATAAGAATTCAGCGTAATTCTATCACATTTGTTCAATTTACGTGGCTCCTATATCAGATAGCGTATTGAGCTAAGCGGCATCTTAAAGCGAATGAAATGTCTTTTAAAATGCAGTACTAACCTTCTATGATAGGGCAATCAGAGACCTGATTAGATCATTTTATATTATTGCTAATATAAGAATTCTGCGTAATTCTATCACATTTGTTCAAATTACGTCGCTCCTATTTCAGATAAAATAGTCTGCTAGGCGGCATCTTAAAGGGCATGAAAGGACGAGTAACATGCACTATTAAACTTCTATGATAGGGCGATCGGAGACCCGATTAGATCATTTTACATTATTGTTAATATAAGAATGCAGCGTAATTATATCACATTTGTTCAATTTACGTCGCCCGTATTTCAGATAGCGTATTGGGCTATGTGGCATCTTAAAGTGCATGAAATGTCGAGTAAAATGCATTATTAAACTTCTAGGGTAGGCCAAACAGAGACCCGATTAGATCATTTTATATTATGGTTAATTTATGAATTCAGCGAAATTCTATGACATTTGTTCAATTTACGTCGCTCCTATTTCTGATAGCGTATTGTGCTTGGCGGCGCCTTAAAACGCGTGAAATGACGAGTAAAATTAACTATTAAACTTCTATCATAGGGCAATCAGAGACCCAAATAGATCGTATTCTATTATGGTTAATATAAGAATTCTGCGTAATTCTATCACATTTGTTCAATTTATGTCGCTCCGATTTCAGATAGCGGATTGGGCTATGCGGCACCTTAATGCGCATGAAATGCCGAGCAAAATGCACTTTTAAGCTTCTGTGATAGGGCGATCAGAGACCCGATTAGATCATCTTATATTATGGTTAATTTAAGAATTCGTCGTAACACTATCACATTTGTTCAATTTACGTCGCTCCTATTTCAGATAGTGTATTGGGCTAAGCGGCATCTCAAAGCGCATGAAATGGCCAGTAAAATGCACTATTAAACTTCTAGGGTAGGGCAATCAGAGACCCGATTAGATCATTTTATATTTTGGTTAATAAAAGAATTCAGCGAAATTCTACCACATTTGTTCAATTTACGTCGCTCCTATTTCAGATAGCGTATTGGGCTAAGCGGCATCTCAAAGCGCATCAAATGGCAAGTAAAATGCTCTATTAAACTTCTAGGGTAGGGCAAACAGAGACACGATTAGATCATTTTATATTATGGTTAATTAAAGAATTCAGCAAAATTCTATCACATTTGTTCAATTTACGTCGCTCCTATTTCAGATAGCGTACTGGGACAGGCGGCATCTTAAAGCGCGTGGAATGGCGAGTTCAAATCACTATTAAACTTCTATGATAGGGCAATCAGAGACCCGATTAGATCATTTTATATTTTGGTTAATAAAAGAATTCAGCGAAATTCTACCACATTTGTTCAATTTACGTCGCTCCTATTTCAGATAGCGTATTGGGCTAAGCGGCATCTCAAAGCGCATCAAATGGCAAGTAAAATGCTCTATTAAACTTCTAGGGTAGGGCAAAAAGAGACACGATTAGATCATTTTATATTATGGTTAATTAAAGAATTCAGCAAAATTCTATCACATTTGTTCAATTTACGTCGCTCCTATTTCAGATAGCGTACTGGAACAGGCGGCATCTTAAAGCGCGTGGAATGGCGAGTAAAATGCACTATTAAACTTCTATGATAGGGAATCAGAGACCCGATTAGATCATTTTATATTTTGGTTAATGTAAGAATTCAGCAAAATTCTATCACATTTGTTCAATTTACGTCGCTCATATTTCAGATAGCGTATTGGGCTCAGCGGCATCTCAAAGCGCATGAAATGACGAGTAAAATGCACTGTTAAACTTGTAGGGTAGGGCAGACAGAGACCCGATTAGATCATTTTATAGTATGGTTAATTTAAGAATTCAGCGAAATTCTATCACATTTATTCAATTTACGTCGCCCCTATTTCAGATAGCCTACTGGGCTAGGCGGCATCTTAAAGCGCGTGGAATGGCGAGTAAAACGCACAATTAACCTTCTATGATAGGGCAATCAGAGACCCGTTTAGGTCATTTTATATTTTGGTTAATATATGAATTCAGCGTAATTCTATCACATTTGTTCAACTTACATCGCTCCTACTTCAGATAGCGTACTGTGCTTGCCGGCATCTCAAAGCGCGTGGAATGGGGAGTAAAATGCACTATGAAACTTCTGGGGTAGGGCAAACAGAGACCCGATTAGAACATTTTATATTATGGTTAATTTAAGAATTCAGCAAAATTCTATCACATTTGTTCAATTTACGTCGCTCCTATTTCTGATAGCGTCTTGGGCTAAGCGGCATCTCAAAGAGCATGACATGGCGAGTAAAATGCACTATTAAACTAGTAGGGTAGGGCAAACAGAGACCCGATTGGATCATTTTATATTATGGTTAACTTAAGAATTCAGCAAAATTCTATCACATTTGTTCAATTTACGTCGCTCCTATTTCAGATAGCGTACTGGGCTAGGCGGCATCTTAAAGCGCGTGGAATGGCGAGTAAAATGCACTATTAAACTTCTATGATAGGGAATCAGAGACCCGATTCGATCATTTTATAATATGGTTAATTTAAGAATTCAGCGAAATTATATCACATTTGTTCAATTTACGTCGCTCCTATTTAAGATGGCGTATTGGGCTAAGCGGCATCTCAAAGCGCATGAAATGGGCTGTAAAATTCACTATTAAACTTGAAGGGTAGGGTAAACATAGACCCGATTAGATCATTTTATATTATGGTTAATTTAAGAATTCAGCGAAATTCTATCACATTTGTTCAATTTACGTCGCTCGTATTTCAGATAGCCTACTGGGCTAGGCGGCATCTTAAAGCGCGTGGAATGGCGAGTACAATGCACAATTAACCTTCTATGATAGGGCAATCAGAGACCCGATTAGATCATTTCATATTTTGGTTAATATAAGAATTCAGCGTAATTCTATCACATTTGTTCAATTTACGTCGCTCATATTTCAGATAGCGTATTGGGCTAAGCGGCATCTCAAAGCAAAAGAAATGGCGAGTAAAATGCACTATTAAACTTCTAGGGTACGGCAAACAGAGACCCGATTAGATCATTTTATATTATGGTTAATTTAAGAATTCAGCGATATTCTATCACATTTGTTCAATTTACGTCGCTCCTATTTCAGATAGCGTATTGGGCTAAGCGGCATCTCAAAGCGCATGAAATGGCGAGTAAAATGCACTATTAATCTTCCAGGGTAGGGCAAACATAGACCCGATTAGATCATTTTATATTATGGTTAATTTATGAATTCAGCAAAATTCTATCACATTTGTTCAATTTACATCGCTCCTATTTCAGATAGCGTACTGGGCTAGGCGGCATCTTAAAGCGCGTCGAATGGCGAGTAAAATGCACTATTAAACTTCTATGATAGGGAATCAGAGACCCGATTAGATCATTTTATATTTTGGTTAATATAAGGATTCAGCGAAATTCTGTCACGTTTGTTCAATTTACGTCGTTCCTATTTCAGATAGCGTACTGGGCTAGGCGGCATCTTAAAGCGCGTGGAATGGCGAGTAAAATGCACTATTAAACTTGTATGATAGGGCAATCAGAGACCCGATTAGATCATTTTATATTTTGGTTAATATAAGAATTCAGCAAAATTCTATCACATTTGTTGAATTTACGTCGCTCATATTTCAGATAGCGTATTGGGCTAAGCGGCATCTCAAAGCGCAAGAAATGGCGAGTAAAATGCACTATTAAACTTCTAGGGTTGGGCAAACAGGGACCCGATTAGATCATTTTATATTACGGTTAATATAAGAATTCACCGTAATTCCATCACATTTGTTCAACTTACGTCGCTCCTATTTCAGATAGCGTACTGGGCTAGGCGGCACCTTAAAGTGCGTGGAATGCCGAGTAAAATGCACTATTAAACTTCTATGATAGGGCAATCACCCGATTAGATCATTTTATATTTTGGTTAATATAAGAATTCAGGGAAATTCTATCACATTTCTTCAATTTACGTCGCTCCCATTTCAGATAGCGTATTGGGCTAAGCGGAATCTCAAAGCGCATGAAATGGCGAGTAAAATGCACTATTAAACTTCTAGAGTAGGGCGAACAGAGACCCGGATATATCATTTCACATTATGGTTAATATAAGAATTCAGCGAAATTCTATCACATTTGTTCAATTTACGTCGCTCCTATTTCAGATAGCCTACTGGGCTAGGCGGCATCCTAAAGCGCGTGGAATAGCGAGCAAAATGCACTATTAACCTTCTATGATAGGGCAATCAGAGACCCGATTAAATCATTTTATATTTTGGCTAATATAATAATTCACCGAAATTCTATCACATTTGTTCAATTTACGTCGCTCCTATTTCAGATAGCGTACTGGGATAAGCGGCATCTCAACGCGCATGAAATGGCGAGTAAAATGCACCATTAAACCTTTAGAGTAGGGCGAACAGAGACCCGGTTAGATAATTTGACATTATGGTTAATATAAGAATTCAGCGAAATACTATCACATTTGTTCAATTTACGTCGCTCATATTTCAGATAGCGTATTGGGCTAAGCGGCATATCAAAGCGCATGAAATTGCAAGTAAAATGCACTACCAAACTTCTAGGGTAAGGCATACAGAGACCCGATTAGATCATTTAATATTATGGTTAATATAAGAATTCAGCGTAGTTCTATCACATTTGTTTAATTCACGTCGCTCCCATTTCAGATAGCAAATTGGGCTAAGCGGCATCTCAAAGCGCATGAAATGACGAGTGAAATGCACTATTAAACATCTAGGGTGGGGAGAATAGAGACCCGATTAGATTATTTTACATTATGGTTAATATAAGAATTCAGCGAAATTCTATCACATTTGTTCAATTTATGTCGCTCCTATTTCAGATAGCGTATTGGGCTAAGCGGTTTCTCAAAGCGCATGAAATGCCGAGTACAATGCACTATTAAACTTCTAGGGTAAGGCAAACAGAGACCCGATTAGATCATATTATATTACGGTTAATATAAGAATTCAGCGTAATTCTTTCACATTTGTTCAATTTACGTCGCTCCTATTTCAGATAGGCTCCTGGGCTAGGCAGCATCTTAAAGCGCATGAAATGGCGAATACAATGCACTATTAAACT
Organism: Macropis europaea; assembly: GCA_916610135.2. Classification (NCBI taxonomy): domain Eukaryota; kingdom Metazoa; phylum Arthropoda; class Insecta; order Hymenoptera; family Melittidae; genus Macropis; species Macropis europaea. The sequence goes on from CAKAJE020001364.1 coordinate 54,825, forward strand.
TCTAGGGCAGGGCAAACAGAGACCCGATTAGATCATCTTATATTACGGTTAATATAAGAATTCAGCGTAATTCTATCACATTTGTTCAATTTACGTCGATCCTATTACAGATAGCGTACTGCGCTAGGCGGCATCTTAAAGCGCGTGGTATGGCTATTGAAATGCACTATTAAACTTCTAGGATAAGGCAAACACAGACCCGATTAGGTCATTTTATATTTTGTTTAATATAAGAATTCAGCGATATTCTATTACATTTGTTCAATTTACGTCGCTCCTATTTCAGATAGCGTATTGGGCTAAGCGGCATCTCAAAGCGCATGAAATGGCGAGTAAAATGCACTATTAAACTTCTAGGGTAGGGCGAACAGAGACCCGATTAGATCATTTTACATTATGGTTAATATAAGAATTCAGCGAAACTCTATCACATTTGTTCAATTTACGTCGCTCCTATTTCAGATAGTGTACTGGGCTAAGCGGCATCTCAAAGCGCATGAAATGGCGAGTAAAATGCACTATTAAACTTCTAGGGTAGGGCAAACAGAGACCCGATTAGATCATTTTATATTATGGTTGATTTAAGAATTCAGCGATATTCGGTCACATTTGTTCAATTTACGTCGCTCCTATTTCAGATGGCGTATTGGGCTAAGCGGCATCTCAAAGCGCATGAAATGACGAGTGAAATGCACTATTAAACTTCTAGGGTAGGGCGAATAGAGACCCGATTAGATCTTTTTACATTATGTTTAATATAAGAATTCAGAGAAATTGTATCACATTTGTTCAATTTACGTCGCTCCTATTTCAGATAGCGTAATGGGTTAGGCGGCATCTTACAGCGCGTGGAATGTCGAGTAAAATGTACTATCAAACTTCTATGATAGGGCAATCAGAGACCCGATTAGATAATTTAATATTATGGCTAATATAAGAATTCTGCGTAGTTCTCTCACATTTGTTTAATTCACGTCGCTCCCATTTCAGATAGCAAATTGGGCTAAGCGGCATCTCAAAGCGCATGAAATGACGAGTGAAATGCACTATTAAACATCTAGGGTGGGGCGAATAGAGACCCGATTAGATTATTTTACATTATGGTTAATATAAGAATTCAGCGAAATTCTATCACATTTGTTCAATTTATGTCGCTCCTATTTCAGATAGCGTATTGGGCTAAGCGGCTTCTCAAAGCGCATGAAATGCCGAGTACAATGCACTATTAAACTTCTAGGGTAAGGCAAACAGAGACCCGATTAGATCATATTATATTACGGTTAATATAAGAATTCAGCGTAATTCTTTCACATTTGTTCAATTTACGTCGCTCCTATTTCAGATAGCCTCCTGGGCTAGGCGGCATCTCAAAGCGCAGGAAATGGCGAATACAATGCACTATTAAACTTCTAGGGTAGGGCAAACAGAGACCCGATTAGATCATTTTATAGTATGGTTAATTTAAGAATTCAGCGAAATTCTATCACATCTGTTCAATTTACGTCGCTCCTATTTCAGATAGCGTATTGAGCTAAGCGGTATCTCAAAGCGCATGAAATGGCGAGTAAAATGCCCTATTAAACTTCTATGGTAGGGCAAACAGAGACCCGATTAGATCATTTTATATTATGGGTGATTTAAGAATTCAACAAAATTCTATCACATTTGTTCAATTTACGTCGCTCCTATAACAGATAGCGTACTGGGCTAGGTGGAATCTTACAGAGCGTGGAATGGCGAGTAAAATGCACTATTAAACTTCTAGGGTAGGGCAATCAGAGACCCGATTAGATCATTTTATATTTTGGTTAATAAAAGAATTCAGCGAAATTCTACCACATTTGTTCAATTTACGTCGCTCCTATTTCAGATAGCGTATTGGGCTAAGCGGCATCTCAAAGCGCATCAAATGGCAAGTAAAATGCTCTATTAAACTTCTAGGGTAGGGCAAACAGAGACACGATTAGATCATTTTATATTATGGTTAATTAAAGAATTCAGCAAAATTCTATCACATTTGTTCAATTTACGTCGCTCCTATTTCAGATAGCGTACTGGGACAGGCGGCATCTTAAAGCGCGTGGAATGGCGAGTTCAAATCACTATTAAACTTCTATGATAGGGCAATCAGAGACCCGATTAGATCATTGTATATTTTGGTTAATAAAAGAATTCAGCGAAATTCTACCACATTTGTTCAATTTACGTCGCTCCTATTTCAGATAGCGTATTGGGCTAAGCGGCATCTCAAAGCGCATCAAATGGCAAGTAAAATGCTCTATTAAACTTCTAGGGTAGGGCAAACAGAGACACGATTAGATCATTTTATATTACGGTTAATATAAGAATTCACCGTAATTCCATCACATTTGTTCAACTTACGTCGCTCCTATTTCAGATAGCGTACTGGGCTAGGCGGCACCTTAAAGTGCGTGGAATGCCGAGTAAAATGCACTATTAAACTTCTATGATAGGGCAATCACCCGATTAGATCATTTTATATTTTGGTTAATATAAGAATTCAGGGAAATTCTATCACATTTCTTCAATTTACGTCGCTCCCATTTCAGATAGCGTATTGGGCTAAGCGGAATCTCAAAGCGCATGAAATGGCGAGTAAAATGCACTATTAAACTTCTAGAGTAGGGCGAACAGAGACCCGGATATATCATTTCACATTATGGTTAATATAAGAATTCAGCGAAATTCTATCACATTTGTTCAATTTACGTCGCTCCTATTTCAGATAGCCTACTGGGCTAGGCGGCATCCTAAAGCGCGTGGAATAGCGAGCAAAATGCACTATTAACCTTCTATGATAGGGCAATCAGAGACCCGATTAAATCATTTTATATTTTGGCTAATATAATAATTCACCGAAATTCTATCACATTTGTTCAATTTACGTCGCTCCTATTTCAGATAGCGTACTGGGATAAGCGGCATCTCAACGCGCATGAAATGGCGAGTAAAATGCACCATTAAACCTTTAGAGTAGGGCGAACAGAGACCCGGTTAGATAATTTGACATTATGGTTAATATAAGAATTCAGCGAAATACTATCACATTTGTTCAATTTACGTCGCTCATATTTCAGATAGCGTATTGGGCTAAGCGGCATATCAAAGCGCATGAAATTGCAAGTAAAATGCACTACCAAACTTCTAGGGTAAGGCATACAGAGACCCGATTAGATCATTTAATATTATGGTTAATATAAGAATTCAGCGTAGTTCTATCACATTTGTTTAATTCACGTCGCTCCCATTTCAGATAGCAAATTGGGCTAAGCGGCATCTCAAAGCGCATGAAATGACGAGTGAAATGCACTATTAAACATCTAGGGTGGGGAGAATAGAGACCCGATTAGATTATTTTACATTATGGTTAATATAAGAATTCAGCGAAATTCTATCACATTTGTTCAATTTATGTCGCTCCTATTTCAGATAGCGTATTGGGCTAAGCGGTTTCTCAAAGCGCATGAAATGCCGAGTACAATGCACTATTAAACTTCTAGGGTAAGGCAAACAGAGACCCGATTAGATCATATTATATTACGGTTAATATAAGAATTCAGCGTAATTCTTTCACATTTGTTCAATTTACGTCGCTCCTATTTCAGATAGCCTCCTGGGCTAGGCAGCATCTTAAAGCGCATGAAATGGCGAATACAATGCACTATTAAACTTCTAGGGCAGGGCAAACAGAGACCCGATTAGATCATCTTATATTACGGTTAATATAAGAATTCAGCGTAATTCTATCACATTTGTTCAATTTACGTCGATCCTATTACAGATAGCGTACTGCGCTAGGCGGCATCTTAAAGCGCGTGGTATGGCTATTGAAATGCACTATTAAACTTCTAGGATAAGGCAAACAAAGACCCGATTAGGTCATTTTATATTTTGTTTAATATAAGAATTCAGCGATATTCTATTACATTTGTTCAATTTACGTCGCTCCTATTTCAGATAGCGTATTGGGCTAAGCGGCATCTCAAAGCGCATGAAATGGCGAGTAAAATGCACTATTAAACTTCTAGGGTAGGGCGAACAGAGACCCGATTAGATCATTTTACATTATGGTTAATATAAGAATTCAGCGAAACTCTATCACATTTGTTCAATTTACGTCGCTCCTATTTCAGATAGTGTACTGGGCTAAGCGGCATCTCAAAGCGCATGAAATGGCGAGTAAAATGCACTATTAAACTTCTAGGGTAGGGCAAACAGAGACCCGATTAGATCATTTTATATTATGGTTGATTTAAGAATTCAGCGATATTCGGTCACATTTGTTCAATTTACGTCGCTCCTATTTCAGATAGCGTATTGGGCTAAGCGGCATCTCAAAGCGCATGAAATGACGAGTGAAATGCACTATTAAACTTCTAGGGTAGGGCGAATAGAGACCCGATTAGATCTTTTTACATTATGTTTAATATAAGAATTCAGAGAAATTGTATCACATTTGTTCAATTTACGTCGCTCCTATTTCAGATAGCGTAATGGGTTAGGCGGCATCTTACAGCGCGTGGAATGTCGAGTAAAATGTACTATCAAACTTCTATGATAGGGCAATCAGAGACCCGATTAGATAATTTAATATTATGGCTAATATAAGAATTCTGCGTAGTTCTCTCACATTTGTTTAATTCACGTCGCTCCCATTTCAGATAGCAAATTGGGCTAAGCGGCATCTCAAAGCGCATGAAATGACGAGTGAAATGCACTATTAAACATCTAGGGTGGGGCAAATAGAGACCCGATTAGATTATTTTACATTATGGTTAATATAAGAATTCAGCGAAATTCTATCACATTTGTTCAATTTATGTCGCTCCTATTTCAGATAGCGTATTGGGCTAAGCGGCTTCTCAAAGCGCATGAAATGCCGAGTACAATGCACTATTAAACTTCTAGGGTAAGGCAAACAGAGACCCGATTAGATCATATTATATTACGGTTAATATAAGGATTCAGCGTAATTCTTTCACATTTGTTCAATTTACGTCGCTCCTATTTCAGATAGCCTCCTGGGCTAGGCGGCATCTCAAAGCGCAGGAAATGGCGAATACAATGCACTATTAAACTTCTAGGGTAGGGCAAACAGAGACCCGATTAGATCATTTTATATTATGGTTGATTTAAGAATTCAGCGATATTCGGTCACATTTGTTCAATTTACGTCGCTCCTATTTCAGATAGCGTATTGGGCTAAGCGGCATCTCAACGCGCATGAAATGACGAGTAAAATGCCCTGTTAAACTTGTAGGGTAGGGCAGACAGAGACCCGATTAGATCATTTTATAGTATGGTTAATTTAAGAATTCAGCGAAATTCTATCACATCTGTTCAATTTACGTCGCTCCTATTTCAGATAGCGTATTGAGCTAAGCGGTATCTCAAAGCGCATGAAATGGCGAGTAAAATGCCCTATTAAACTTCTATGGTAGGGCAAACAGAGACCCGATTAGATCATTTTATATTATGGGTGATTTAAGAATTCAACAAAATTCTATCACGTTTGTTCAATTTACGTCGCTCCTATAACAGATAGCGTACTGGGCTAGGTGGAATCTTACAGAGCGTGGAATGGCGAGTAAAATGCACTATTAAACTTCTAGGGTAGGGCAATCAGAGACCCGATTAGATCATTTTATATTTTGGTTAATAAAAGAATTCAGCGAAATTCTACCACATTTGTTCAATTTACGTCGCTCCTATTTCAGATAGCGTATTGGGCTAAGCGGCATCTCAAAGCGCATCAAATGGCAAGTAAAATGCTCTATTAAACTTCTAGGGTAGGGCAAACAGAGACACGATTAGATCATTTTATATTATGGTTAATTAAAGAATTCAGCAAAATTCTATCACATTTGTTCAATTTACGTCGCTCCTATTTCAGATAGCGTACTGGGACAGGCGGCATCTTAAAGCGCGTGGAATGGCGAGTTCAAATCACTATTAAACTTCTATGATAGGGCAATCAGAGACCCGATTAGATCATTTTATATTTTGGTTAATAAAAGAATTCAGCGAAATTCTACCACATTTGTTCAATTTACGTCGCTCCTATTTCAGATAGCGTATTGGGCTAAGCGGCATCTCAAAGCGCATCAAATGGCAAGTAAAATGCTCTATTAAACTTCTAGTGTAGGGCAAACAGAGACACGATTAGATCATTTTATATTATGGTTAATTAAAGAATTCAGCAAAATTCTATCACATTTGTTCAATTTACGTCGCTCCTATTTCAGATAGCGTACTGGAACAGGCGGCATCTTAAAGCGCGTGGAATGGCGAGTAAAATGCACTATTAAACTTCTATGATAGGGAATCAGAGACCCGATTAGATCATTTTATATTTTGGTTAATGTAAGAATTCAGCAAAATTCTATCACATTTGTTCAATTTACGTCGCTCATATTTCAGATAGCGTATTGGGCTCAGCGGCATCTCAAAGCGCATGAAATGACGAGTAAAATGCACTGTTAAACTTGTAGGGTAGGGCAGACAGAGACCCGATTAGATCATTTTATAGTATGGTTAATTTAAGAATTCAGCGAAATTCTATCACATTTATTCAATTTACGTCGCCCCTATTTCAGATAGCCTACTGGGCTAGGCGGCATCTTAAAGGGCGTGGAATGGCGAGTAAAACGCACAATTAACCTTCTATGATAGGGCAATCAGAGACCCGTTTAGGTCATTTTATATATTGGTTAATATATGAATTCAGCGTAATTCTATCACATTTGTTCAACTTACATCGCTCCTACTTCAGATAGCGTAGTGTGCTAGCCGGCATCTCAAAGCGCGTGGAATGGGGAGTAAAATGCACTATGAAACTTCTGGGGTAGGGCAAACAGAGACCCGATTAGAACATTTTATATTATGGTTAATATAAGAATTCAGCGAAATTCTATCACATTTGTTCAATTTACGTCGCTCCTATTTCTGATAGCGTCTTGGGCTAAGCGGCATCTCAAAGAGCATGACATGGCGAGTAAAATGCACTATTAAACTAGTAGGGTAGGGCAAACAGAGACCCGATTGGATCATTTTATATTATGGTTAACTTAAGAATTCAGCAAAATTCTATCACATTTGTTCAATTTACGTCGCTCCTATTTCAGATAGCGTACTGGGCTAGGCGGCATCTTAAAGCGCGTGGAATGGCGAGTAAAATGCACTATTAAACTTCTATGATAGGGAATCAGAGACTCGATTCGATCATTTTATAATATGGTTAATTTAAGAATTCAGCGAAATTATATCACATTTGTTCAATTTACGTCGCTCCTATTTAAGATGGCGTATTGGGCTAAGCGGCATCTCAAAGCGCATGAAATGGGCTGTAAAATTCACTATTAAACTTGAAGGGTAGGGTAAACATAGACCCGATTAGATCATTTTATATTATGGTTAATTTAAGAATTCAGCGAAATTCTATCACATTTGTTCAATTTACGTCGCTCGTATTTCAGATAGCCTACTGGGCTAGGCGGCATCTTAAAGCGCGTGGAATGGCTATTGAAATGCACTATTAAACTTCTAGGATAAGGCAAACAAAGACCCGATTAGGTCATTTTATATTTTGTTTAATATAAGAATTCAGCGATATTCTATTACATTTGTTCAATTTACGTCGCTCCTATTTCAGATAGCGTATTGGGCTAAGCGGCATCTCAAAGCGCATGAAATGGCGAGTAAAATGCACTATTAAACTTCTAGGGTAGGGCGAACAGAGACCCGATTAGATCATTTTACATTATGGTTAATATAAGAATTCAGCGAAACTCTATCACATTTGTTCAATTTACGTCGCTCCTATTTCAGATAGTGTACTGGGCTAAGCGGCATCTCAAAGCGCATGAAATGGCGAGTAAAATGCACTATTAAACTTCTAGGGTAGGGCAAACAGAGACCCGATTAGATCATTTTATATTATGGTTGATTTAAGAATTCAGCGATATTCGGTCACATTTGTTCAATTTACGTCGCTCCTATTTCAGATAGCGTATTGGGCTAAGCGGCATCTCAAAGCGCATGAAATGACGAGTGAAATGCACTATTAAACTTCTAGGGTAGGGCGAATAGAGACCCGATTAGATCTTTTTACATTATGTTTAATATAAGAATTCAGAGAAATTGTATCACATTTGTTCAATTTACGTCGCTCCTATTTCAGATAGCGTAATGGGTTAGGCGGCATCTTACAGCGCGTGGAATGTCGAGTAAAATGTACTATCAAACTTCTATGATAGGGCAATCAGAGACCCGATTAGATCATTTAATATTATGGCTAATATAAGAATTCTGCGTAGTTCTCTCACATTTGTTTAATTCACGTCGCTCCCATTTCAGATAGCAAATTGGGCTAAGCGGCATCTCAAAGCGCATGAAATGACGAGTGAAATGCACTATTAAACATCTAGGGTGGGGCGAATAGAGACCCGATTAGATTATTTTATATTATGGTTAATATAAGAATTCAGCGAAATTCTATCACATTTGTTCAATTTATGTCGCTCCTAATTCAGATAGCGTATTGGGCTAAGCGGCTTCTCAAAGCGCATGAAATGCCGAGTACAATGCACTATTAAACTTCTAGGGTAAGGCAAACAGAGACCCGATTAGATCATTTTATATTACGGTTAATATAAGAATTCAGCGTAATTCTTTCACATTTGTTCAATTTACGTCGCTCCTATTTCAGATAGCCTCCTGGGCTAGGCGGCATCTCAAAGCGCAGGAAATGGCGAATACAATGCACTATTAAACTTCTAGGGTAGGGCAAACAGAGACCCGATTAGATCATTTTATATTATGGTTGATTTAAGAATTCAGCGATATTCGGTCACATTTGTTCAATTTACGTCGCTCCTATTTCAGATAGCGTATTGGGCTAAGCGGCATCTCAAAGCGCATGAAATGACGAGTAAAATGCCCTGTTAAACTTGTAGGGTAGGGCAGACAGAGACCCGATTAGATCATTTTATAGTATGGTTAATTTAAGAATTCAGCGAAATTCTATCACATCTGTTCAATTTACGTCGCTCCTATTTCAGATAGCGTATTGAGCTAAGCGGTATCTCAAAGCGCATGAAATGGCGAGTAAAATGCACTATTAAACTTCTATGGTAGGGCAAACAGAGACCCGATTAGATCATTTTATATTATGGGTGATTTAAGAATTCAACAAAATTCTATCACATTTGTTCAATTTACGTCGCTCCTATAACAGATAGCGTACTGGGCTAGGTGGCATCTTAAAGAGCGTGGAATGGCGAGTAAAATGCACTATTAAACTTCTAGGGTAGGGCAAACAGAGACCCGATTAGATCATTTTATATTTTGGTTAATAAAAGAATTCAGCGAAATTCTACCACATTTGTTCAATTTACGTCGCTCCTATTTCAGATAGCGTATTGGGCTAAGCGGCATCTCAAAGCGCATCAAATGGCAAGTAAAATGCTCTATTAAACTTCTAGGGTAGGGCAAACAGAGACACGATTAGATCATTTTATATTATGGTTAATTAAAGAATTCAGCAAAATTCTATCACATTTGTTCAATTTACGTCGCTCCTATTTCAGATAGCGTACTGGGACAGGCGGCATCTTAAAGCGCGTGGAATGGCGAGTTCAAATCACTATTAAACTTCTATGATAGGGCAATCAGAGACCCGATTAGATCATTTTATATTTTCGTTAATAAAAGAATTCAGCGAAATTCTATCACATCTGTTCAATTTACGTCGCTCCTATTTCAGATAGCGTATTGAGCTAAGCGGTATCTCAAAGCGCATGAAATGGCGAGTAAAATGCCCTATTAAACTTCTATGGTAGGGCAAACAGAGACCCGATTAGATCATTTTATATTATGGGTGATTTAAGAATTCAACAAAATTCTATCACATTTGTTCAATTTACGTCGCTCCTATAACAGATAGCGTACTGGGCTAGGTGGAATCTTACAGAGCGTGGAATGGCGAGTAAAATGCACTATTAAACTTCTAGGGTAGGGCAATCAGAGACCCGATTAGATCATTTTATATTTTGGTTAATGTAAGAATTCAGCAAAATTCTATCACATTTGTTCAATTTACGTCGCTCATATTTCAGATAGCGTATTGGGCTCAGCGGCATCTCAAAGCGCATGAAATGACGAGTAAAATGCACTGTTAAACTTGTAGGGTAGGGCAGACAGAGACCCGATTAGATCATTTTATAGTATGGTTAATTTAAGAATTCAGCGAAATTCTATCACATTTATTCAATTTACGTCGCCCCTATTTCAGATAGCCTACTGGGCTAGGCGGCATCTTAAAGGGCGTGGAATGGCGAGTAAAACGCACAATTAACCTTCTATGATAGGGCAATCAGAGACCCGTTTAGGTCATTTTATATATTGGTTAATATATGAATTCAGCGTAATTCTATCACATTTGTTCAACTTACATCGCTCCTACTTCAGATAGCGTAGTGTGCTAGCCGGCATCTCAAAGCGCGTGGAATGGGGAGTAAAATGCACTATGAAACTTCTGGGGTAGGGCAAACAGAGACCCGATTAGAACATTTTATATTATGGTTAATTTAAGAATTCAGCGAAATTCTATCACATTTGTTCAATTTACGTCGCTCCTATTTCTGATAGCGTCTTGGGCTAAGCGGCATCTCAAAGAGCATGACATGGCGAGTAAAATGCACTATTAAACTAGTAGGGTAGGGCAAACAGAGACCCGATTGGATCATTTTATATTATGGTTAACTTAAGAATTCAGCAAAATTCTATCACATTTGTTCAATTTACGTCGCTCCTATTTCAGATAGCGTACTGGGCTAGGCGGCATCTTAAAGCGCGTGGAATGGCGAGTAAAATGCACTATTAAACTTCTATGATAGGGAATCAGAGACCCGATTCGATCATTTTATAATATGGTTAATTTAAGAATTCAGCGAAATTATATCACATTTGTTCAATTTACGTCGCTCCTATTTAAGATGGCGTATTGGGCTAAGCGGCATCTCAAAGCGCATGAAATGGGCTGTAAAATTCACTATTAAACTTGAAGGGTAGGGTAAACATAGACCCGATTAGATCATTTTATATTATGGTTAATTTAAGAATTCAGCGAAATTCTATCACATTTGTTCAATTTACGTCGCTCGTATTTCAGATAGCCTACTGGGCTAGGCGGCATCTTAAAGCGCGTGGAATGGCTATTGAAATGCACTATTAAACTTCTAGGATAAGGCAAACAAAGACCCGATTAGGTCATTTTATATTTTGTTTAATATAAGAATTCAGCGATATTCTATTACATTTGTTCAATTTACGTCGCTCCTATTTCAGATAGCGTATTGGGCTAAGCGGCATCTCAAAGCGCATGAAATGGCGAGTAAAATGCACTATTAAACTTCTAGGGTAGGGCGAACAGAGACCCGATTAGATCATTTTACATTATGGTTAATATAAGAATTCAGCGAAACTCTATCACATTTGTTCAATTTACGTCGCTCCTATTTCAGATAGTGTACTGGGCTAAGCGGCATCTCAAAGCGCATGAAATGGCGAGTAAAATGCACTATTAAACTTCTAGGGTAGGGCAAACAGAGACCCGATTAGATCATTTTATATTATGGTTGATTTAAGAATTCAGCGATATTCGGTCACATTTGTTCAATTTACGTCGCTCCTATTTCAGATAGCGTATTGGGCTAAGCGGCATCTCAAAGCGCATGAAATGACGAGTGAAATGCACTATTAAACTTCTAGGGTAGGGCGAATAGAGACCCGATTAGATCTTTTTACATTATGTTTAATATAAGAATTCAGAGAAATTGTATCACATTTGTTCAATTTACGTCGCTCCTATTTCAGATAGCGTAATGGGTTAGGCGGCATCTTACAGCGCGTGGAATGTCGAGTAAAATGTACTATCAAACTTCTATGATAGGGCAATCAGAGACCCGATTAGATCATTTAATATTATGGCTAATATAAGAATTCTGCGTAGTTCTCTCACATTTGTTTAATTCACGTCGCTCCCATTTCAGATAGCAAATTGGGCTAAGCGGCATCTCAAAGCGCATGAAATGACGAGTGAAATGCACTATTAAACATCTAGGGTGGGGCGAATAGAGACCCGATTAGATTATTTTACATTATGGTTAATATAAGAATTCAGCGAAATTCTATCACATTTGTTCAATTTATGTCGCTCCTATTTCAGATAGCGTATTGGGCTAAGCGGCTTCTCAAAGCGCATGAAATGCCGAGTACAATGCACTATTAAACTTCTAGGGTAAGGCAAACAGAGACCCGATTAGATCATTTTATATTACGGTTAATATAAGAATTCAGCGTAATTCTTTCACATTTGTTCAATTTACGTCGCTCCTATTTCAGATAGCCTCCTGGGCTAGGCGGCATCTCAAAGCGCAGGAAATGGCGAATACAATGCACTATTAAACTTCTAGGGTAGGGCAAACAGAGACCCGATTAGATCATTTTATATTATGGTTGATTTAAGAATTCAGCGATATTCGGTCACATTTGTTCAATTTACGTCGCTCCTATTTCAGATAGCGTATTGGGCTAAGCGGCATCTCAAAGCGCATGAAATGACGAGTAAAATGCCCTGTTAAACTTGTAGGGTAGGGCAGACAGAGACCCGATTAGATCATTTTATAGTATGGTTAATTTAAGAATTCAGCGAAATTCTATCACATCTGTTCAATTTACGTCGCTCCTATTTCAGATAGCGTATTGAGCTAAGCGGTATCTCAAAGCGCATGAAATGGCGAGTAAAATGCCCTATTAAACTTCTATGGTAGGGCAAACAGAGACCCGATTAGATCATTTTATATTATGGGTGATTTAAGAATTCAACAAAATTCTATCACATTTGTTCAATTTACGTCGCTCCTATAACAGATAGCGTACTGGGCTAGGTGGAATCTTAAAGAGCGTGGAATGGCGAGTAAAATGCACTATTAAACTTCTAGGGTAGGGCAATCATAGACCAGATTAGATCATTTTATATTTTGGTTAATAAAAGAATTCAGCGAAATTCTACCACATTTGTTCAATTTACGTCGCTCCTATTTCAGATAGCGTATTGGGCTAAGCGGCATCTCAAAGCGCATCAAATGGCAAGTAAAATGCTCTATTAAACTTCTAGGGTAGGGCAAACAGAGACACGATTAGATCATTTTATATTATGGTTAATTAAAGAATTCAGCAAAATTCTATCACATTTGTTCAATTTACGTCGCTCCTATTTCAGATAGCGTACTGGGACAGGCGGCATCTTAAAGCGCGTGGAATGGCGAGTTCAAATCACTATTAAACTTCTATGATAGGGCAATCAGAGACCCGATTAGATCATTTTATATTTTCGTTAATAAAAGAATTCAGCGAAATTCTATCACATCTGTTCAATTTACGTCGCTCCTATTTCAGATAGCGTATTGAGCTAAGCGGTATCTCAAAGCGCATGAAATGGCGAGTAAAATGCCCTATTAAACTTCTATGGTAGGGCAAACAGAGACCCGATTAGATCATTTTATATTATGGGTGATTTAAGAATTCAACAAAATTCTATCACATTTGTTCAATTTACGTCGCTCCTATAACAGATAGCGTACTGGGCTAGGTGGCATCTTAAAGAGCGTGGAATGGCGAGTAAAATGCACTATTAAACTTCTAGGGTAGGGCAAACAGAGACCCGATTAGATCATTTTATATTTTGGTTAATAAAAGAATTCAGCGAAATTCTACCACATTTGTTCAATTTACGTCGCTCCTATTTCAGATAGCGTATTGGGCTAAGCGGCATCTCAAAGCGCATCAAATGGCAAGTAAAATGCTCTATTAAACTTCTAGGGTAGGGCAAACAGAGACACGATTAGATCATTTTATATTATGGTTAATTTAAGAATTCAGCAAAATTCTATCACATTTGTTCAATTTACGTCGCTCCTATTTCAGATAGCGTACTGGGACAGGCGGCATCTTAAAGCGCGTGGAATGGCGAGTTCAAATCACTATTAAACTTCTATGATAGGGCAATCAGAGACCCGATTAGATCATTTTATATTTTCGTTAATAAAAGAATTCAGCGAAATTCTACCACATTTGTTCAATTTACGTCGCTCCTATTTCAGATAGCGTATTGGGCTAAGCGGCATCTCAAAGCGCATCAAATGGCAAGTAAAATGCTCTATTAAACTTCTAGGGTAGGGCAAACAGAGACACGATTAGATCATTTTATATTATGGTTAATTAAAGAATTCAGCAAAATTCTATCACATTTGTTCAATTTACGTCGCTCCTATTTCAGATAGCGTACTGGAACAGGCGGCATCTTAAAGCGCGTGGAATGGCGAGTAAAATGCACTATTAAACTTCTATGATAGGGAATCAGAGACCCGATTAGATCATTTTATATTTTGGTTAATGTAAGAATTCAGCAAAATTCTATCACATTTGTTCAATTTACGTCGCTCATATTTCAGATAGCGTATTGGGCTCAGCGGCATCTCAAAGCGCATGAAATGACGAGTAAAATGCACTGTTAAACTTGTAGGGTAGGGCAGACAGAGACCCGATTAGATCATTTTATAGTATGGTTAATTTAAGAATTCAGCGAAATTCTATCACATTTATTCAATTTACGTCGCCCCTATTTCAGATAGCCTACTGGGCTAGGCGGCATCTTAAAGGGCGTGGAATGGCGAGTAAAACGCACAATTAACCTTCTATGATAGGGCAATCAGAGACCCGTTTAGGTCATTTTATATATTGGTTAATATATGAATTCAGCGTAATTCTATCACATTTGTTCAACTTACATCGCTCCTACTTCAGATAGCGTAGTGTGCTAGCCGGCATCTCAAAGCGCGTGGAATGGGGAGTAAAATGCACTATGAAACTTCTGGGGTAGGGCAAACAGAGACCCGATTAGAACATTTTATATTATGGTTAATTTAAGAATTCAGCGAAATTCTATCACATTTGTTCAATTTACGTCGCTCCTATTTCTGATAGCGTCTTGGGCTAAGCGGCATCTCAAAGCGCATGACATGGCGAGTAAAATGCACTATTAAACTAGTAGGGTAGGGCAAACAGAGACCCGATTGGATCATTTTATATTATGGTTAACTTAAGAATTCAGCAAAATTCTATCACATTTGTTCAATTTACGTCGCTCCTATTTCAGATAGCGTACTGGGCTAGGCGGCATCTTAAAGCGCGTGGAATGGCGAGTAAAATGCACTATTAAACTTCTATGATAGGGAATCAGAGACTCGATTCGATCATTTTATAATATGGTTAATTTAAGAATTCAGCGAAATTATATCACATTTGTTCAATTTACGTCGCTCCTATTTAAGATGGCGTATTGGGCTAAGCGGCATCTCAAAGCGCATGAAATGGGCTGTAAAATTCACTATTAAACTTGAAGGGTAGGGTAAACATAGACCCGATTAGATCATTTTATATTATGGTTAATTTAAGAATTCAGCGAAATTCTATCACATTTGTTCAATTTACGTCGCTCGTATTTCAGATAGCCTACTGGGCTAGGCGGCATCTTAAAGCGCGTGGAATGGCTATTGAAATGCACTATTAAACTTCTAGGATAAGGCAAACAAAGACCCGATTAGGTCATTTTATATTTTGTTTAATATAAGAATTCAGCGATATTCTATTACATTTGTTCAATTTACGTCGCTCCTATTTCAGATAGCGTATTGGGCTAAGCGGCATCTCAAAGCGCATGAAATGGCGAGTAAAATGCACTATTAAACTTCTAGGGTAGGCCGAACAGAGACCCGATTAGATCATTTTACATTATGGTTAATATAAGAATTCAGCGAAATTCTATCACATTTGTTCAATTTACGTCGCTCCTATTTCAGATAGTGTACTGGGCTAAGCGGCATCTCAAAGCGCATGAAATGGCGCGTAAAATGCACTATTAAACTTCTAGGGTAGGGCAAACAGAGACCCGATTAGATCATTTTATATTATGGTTGATTTAAGAATTCAGCGATATTCGGTCACATTTGTTCAATTTACGTCGCTCCTATTTCAGATAGCGTATTGGGCTAAGCGGCATCTCAAAGCGCATGAAATGACGAGTGAAATGCACTATTAAACTTCTAGGGTAGGGCGAATAGAGACCCGATTAGATCTTTTTACATTATGTTTAATATAAGAATTCAGAGAAATTGTATCACATTTGTTCAATTTACGTCGCTCCTATTTCAGATAGCGTAATGGGTTAGGCGGCATCTTACAGCGCGTGGAATGTCGAGTAAAATGTACTATCAAACTTCTATGATAGGGCAATCAGAGACCCGATTAGATCATTTAATATTATGGCTAATATAAGAATTCTGCGTAGTTCTCTCACATTTGTTTAATTCACGTCGCTCCCATTTCAGATAGCAAATTGGGCTAAGCGGCATCTCAAAGCGCATGAAATGACGAGTGAAATGCACTATTAAACATCTAGGGTGGGGCGAATAGAGACCCGATTAGATTATTTTATATTATGGTTAATATAAGAATTCAGCGAAATTCTATCACATTTGTTCAATTTATGTCGCTCCTATTTCAGATAGCGTATTGGGCTAAGCGGCTTCTCAAAGCGCATGAAATGCCGAGTACAATGCACTATTAAACTTCTAGGGTAAGGCAAACAGAGACCCGATTAGATCATTTTATATTACGGTTAATATAAGAATTCAGCGTAATTCTTTCACATTTGTTCAATTTACGTCGCTCCTATTTCAGATAGCCTCCTGGGCTAGGCGGCATCTCAAAGCGCAGGAAATGGCGAATACAATGCACTATTAAACTTCTAGGGTAGGGCAAACAGAGACCCGATTAGATCATTTTATATTATGGTTGATTTAAGAATTCAGCGATATTCGGTCACATTTGTTCAATTTACGTCGCTCCTATTTCAGATAGCGTATTGGGCTAAGCGGCATCTCAAAGCGCATGAAATGACGAGTAAAATGCCCTGTTAAACTTGTAGGGTAGGGCAGACAGAGACCCGATTAGATCATTTTATAGTATGGTTAATTTAAGAATTCAGCGAAATTCTATCACATCTGTTCAATTTACGTCGCTCCTATTTCAGATAGCGTATTGAGCTAAGCGGTATCTCAAAGCGCATGAAATGGCGAGTAAAATGCCCTATTAAACTTCTATGGTAGGGCAAACAGAGACCCGATTAGATCATTTTATATTATGGGTGATTTAAGAATTCAACAAAATTCTATCACATTTGTTCAATTTACGTCGCTCCTATAACAGATAGCGTACTGGGCTAGGTGGAATCTTACAGAGCGTGGAATGGCGAGTAAAATGCACTATTAAACTTCTAGGGTAGGGCAATCACAGACCCGATTAGATCATTTTATATTTTGGTTAATAAAAGAATTCAGCGAAATTCTACCACATTTGTTCAATTTACGTCGCTCCTATTTCAGATAGCGTATTGGGCTAAGCGGCATCTCAAAGCGCATCAAATGGCAAGTAAAATGCTCTATTAAACTTCTAGGGTAGGGCAAACAGAGACACGATTAGATCATTTTATATTATGGTTAATTAAAGAATTCAGCAAAATTCTATCACATTTGTTCAATTTACGTCGCTCCTATTTCAGATAGAGTACTGGGACAGGCGGCATCTTAAAGCGCGTGGAATGGCGAGTTCAAATCACTATTAAACTTCTATGATAGGGCAATCAGAGACCCGATTAGATCATTTTATATTTTCGTTAATAAAAGAATTCAGCGAAATTCTATCACATCTGTTCAATTTACGTCGCTCCTATTTCAGATAGCGTATTGAGCTAAGCGGTATCTCAATGCGCATGAAATGGCGAGTAAAATGCCCTATTAAACTTCTATGGTAGGGCAAACAGAGACCCGATTAGATCATTTTATATTATGGGTGATTTAAGAATTCAACAAAATTCTATCACATTTGTTCAATTTACGTCGCTCCTATAACAGATAGCGTACTGGGCTAGGTGGAATCTTAAACAGCGTGGAATGGCGAGTAAAATGCACTATTAAACTTCTAGGGTAGGGCAATCAGAGACCCGATTAGATCATTTTATATTTTGGTTAATAAAAGAATTCAGCGAAATTCTACCACATTTGTTCAATTTACGTCGCTCCTATTTCAGATAGCGTATTGGGCTAAGCGGCATCTCAAAGCGCATCAAATGGCAAGTAAAATGCTCTATTAAACTTCTAGGGTAGGGCAAACAGAGACACGATTAGATCATTTTATATTATGGTTAATTAAAGAATTCAGCAAAATTCTATCACATTTGTTCAATTTACGTCGCTCCTATTTCAGATAGCGTACTGGGACAGGCGGCATCTTAAAGCGCGTGGAATGGCGAGTTCAAATCACTATTAAACTTCTATGATAGGGCAATCAGAGACCCGATTAGATCATTTTATATTTTCGTTAATAAAAGAATTCAGCGAAATTCTACCACATTTGTTCAATTTACGTCGCTCCTATTTCAGATAGCGTATTGGGCTAAGCGGCATCTCAAAGCGCATCAAATGGCAAGTAAAATGCTCTATTAAACTTCTAGGGTAGGGCAAACAGAGACACGATTAGATCATTTTATATTATGGTTAATTAAAGAATTCAGCAAAATTCTATCACATTTGTTCAATTTACGTCGCTCCTATTTCAGATAGCGTACTGGAACAGGCGGCATCTTAAAGCGCGTGGAATGGCGAGTAAAATGCACTATTAAACTTCTATGATAGGGAATCAGAGACCCGATTAGATCATTTTATATTTTGGTTAATGTAAGAATTCAGCAAAATTCTATCACATTTGTTCAATTTACGTCGCTCATATTTCAGATAGCGTATTGGGCTCAGCGGCATCTCAAAGCGCATGAAATGACGAGTAAAATGCACTGTTAAACTTGTAGGGTAGGGCAGACAGAGACCCGATTAGATCATTTTATAGTATGGTTAATTTAAGAATTCAGCGAAATTCTATCACATTTATTCAATTTACGTCGCCCCTATTTCAGATAGCCTACTGGGCTAGGCGGCATCTTAAAGCGCGTGGAATGGCGAGTAAAACGCACAATTAACCTTCTATGATAGGGCAATCAGAGACCCGTTTAGGTCATTTTATATATTGGTTAATATATGAATTCAGCGTAATTCTATCACATTTGTTCAACTTACATCGCTCCTACTTCAGATAGCGTACTGTGCTAGCCGGCATCTCAAAGCGCGTGGAATGGGGAGTAAAATGCACTATGAAACTTCTGGGGTAGGGCAAACAGAGACCCGATTAGAACATTTTATATTATGGTTAATTTAAGAATTCAGCGAAATTCTATCACATTTGTTCAATTTACGTCGCTCCTATTTCTGATAGCGTCTTGGGCTAAGCGGCATCTCAAAGAGCATGACATGGCGAGTAAAATGCACTATTAAACTAGTAGGGTAGGGCAAACAGAGACCCGATTAGATCATTTTATATTATGGTTAACTTAAGAATTCAGCAAAATTCTATCACATTTGTTCAATTTACGTCGCTCCTATTTCAGATAGCGTACTGGGCTAGGCGGCATCTTAAAGCGCGTGGAATGGCGAGTAAAATGCACTATTAAACTTCTATGATAGGGAATCAGAGACCCGATTCGATCATTTTATAATATGGTTAATTTAAGAATTCAGCGAAATTATATCACATTTGTTCAATTTACGTCGCTCCTATTTAAGATGGCGTATTGGGCTAAGCGGCATCTCAAAGCGCATGAAATGGGCTGTAAAATTCACTATTAAACTTGAAGGGTAGGGTAAACATAGACCCGATTAGATCATTTTATATTATGGTTAATTTAAGAATTCAGCGAAATTCTATCACATTTGTTCAATTTACGTCGCTCCTATTTCAGATAGCCTACTGGGCTAGGCGGCATCTTAAAGCGCGTGGAATGGCTATTGAAATGCACTATTAAACTTCTAGGATAAGGCAAACAAAGACCCGATTAGGTCATTTTATATTTTGTTTAATATAAGAATTCAGCGATATTCTATTACATTTGTTCAATTTACGTCGCTCCTATTTCAGATAGCGTATTGGGCTAAGCGGCATCTCAAAGCGCATGAAATGGCGAGTAAAATGCACTATTAAACTTCTAGGGTAGGGCGAACAGAGACCCGATTAGATCATTTTACATTATGGTTAATATAAGAATTCAGCGAAACTCTATCACATTTGTTCAATTTACGTCGCTCCTATTTCAGATAGTGTACTGGGCTAAGCGGCATCTCAAAGCGCATGAAATGGCGAGTAAAATGCACTATTAAACTTCTAGGGTAGGGCAAACAGAGACCCGATTAGATCATTTTATATTATGGTTGATTTAAGAATTCAGCGATATTCGGTCACATTTGTTCAATTTACGTCGCTCCTATTTCAGATAGCGTATTGGGCTAAGCGGCATCTCAAAGCGCATGAAATGACGAGTGAAATGCACTATTAAACTTCTAGGGTAGGGCGAATAGAGACCCGATTAGATCTTTTTACATTATGTTTAATATAAGAATTCAGAGAAATTGTATCACATTTGTTCAATTTACGTCGCTCCTATTTCAGATAGCGTAATGGGTTAGGCGGCATCTTACAGCGCGTGGAATGTCGAGTAAAATGTACTATCAAACTTCTATGATAGGGCAATCAGAGACCCGATTAGATCATTTAATATTATGGCTAATATAAGAATTCTGCGTAGTTCTCTCACATTTGTTTAATTCACGTCGCTCCCATTTCAGATAGCAAATTGGGCTAAGCGGCATCTCAAAGCGCATGAAATGACGAGTGAAATGCACTATTAAACATCTAGGGTGGGGCGAATAGAGACCCGATTAGATTATTTTACATTATGGTTAATATAAGAATTCAGCGAAATTCTATCACATTTGTTCAATTTATGTCGCTCCTATTTCAGATAGCGTATTGGGCTAAGCGGCTTCTCAAAGCGCATGAAATGCCGAGTACAATGCACTATTAAACTTCTAGGGTAAGGCAAACAGAGACCCGATTAGATCATATTATATTACGGTTAATATAAGAATTCAGCGTAATTCTTTCACATTTGTTCAATTTACGTCGCTCCTATTTCAGATAGCCTCCTGGGCTAGGCGGCATCTCAAAGCGCAGGAAATGGCGAATACAATGCACTATTAAACTTCTAGGGTAGGGCAAACAGAGACCCGATTAGATCATTTTATATTATGGTTGATTTAAGAATTCAGCGATATTCGGTCACATTTGTTCAATTTACGTCGCTCCTATTTCAGATAGCGTATTGGGCTAAGCGGCATCTCAAAGCGCATGAAATGACGAGTAAAATGCACTATTAAACTTGTAGGGTAGGGCAGACAGAGACCCGATTAGATCATTTTATATTATGGTTAATTTAAGAATTCAGCAAAATTCTATCACATTTGTTCAATTTACGTCGCTCCTATTTCAGATAGCGTACAGGAATAGGCGCCATCTTAAAGCGCGTGGAATGGCCAGTAAAATGCACTATTAAACTTCTATGATAGTGCAATCAGAGACCCGATTAGATCATATTATATTTTGGTTAATATAAGAATTCAACGAAATTCTACCACATTTGTTCAATTTACGTTGTTCCTATTTCATATAGCGTATTGGGCTAAGCGGCATCTCAAAGCACATGAAATGGCGAGTAAAATGCACTATTAAACTTGTAGG
Organism: Macropis europaea; assembly: GCA_916610135.2. Lineage (NCBI taxonomy): Eukaryota > Metazoa > Arthropoda > Insecta > Hymenoptera > Melittidae > Macropis > Macropis europaea. Next base: position 76,644 of record CAKAJE020001364.1, read on the forward strand.
GTAGGGCAAACAGAGACCCGATTAGATCATTTTATATTATGGGTGATTTAAGAATTCAACAAAATTCTATCACATTTGTTCAATTCACGTCGCTCCTATAACAGATAGCGTACTGGGCTAGGTGGAATCTTACAGAGCGTGGAATGGCGAGTAAAATGCACTATTAAACTTCGAGGGTAAGGCAAACAGAGACCCGATTAGATCACTTTAAATTACGGTTAATATAACCATGCAGGGAAATTCTATCACATTTGTTCAATTTACGTCGATCCTATTTCAGATAGCGGACTGCGCTAGGCGGCATCTTAAAGCGCGTGGAATGGCGAGTAAAATGCACTATTAACCTTCTTCGATAGGTCAATCAGAGACCAGATTAGATCATTTTATATTTTGGTTAATATAAGAATTCAGCGAAATTCTATCACATTTGCTCAATTTACGTCGCTCCTATTTCAGATAGCGAACTGGGCTTAGCGGCATCTTAAAGCGCGTGGAATGGCGAGTACAATGCACTATTAATCTTCTAGAGTAGGGCAAACACAGACCCGATTAGATCATTTTATATTATGGTTAATTTAAGAATTCAGCGAAACTCTATCACACTTGTTCAATTTACGTAGCTCCAGTTTCAGATAGGGCATTGGGCTAGGCGGCACCTTAAAGCAGATGATATGACGAGAAAAATGCACTACTAACCTTCTATGATAGGGCAATCAGAGACCCGATTAGATCATTTTAGATTATCGTTAATATAAGAATTCAGCGAAATTCTATCATATTTGTTCAGTTTACGTCGCTCCTATTTCAGATATCGTATTGAGCTAGGTGGCATCTTAAAGCGCATGAAATGTCGAGTAAAATGCACTACTAAACTTCTCGGATAGGGCAATCAGAGACCCGAGTATGTCATCTTATATTATGATTAATATAAGAATTCAGCGTAATTCTATCACATTTGTTCAATTTACGTGGCTCCTATATCAGATAGCGTATTGAGCTAAGCGGCATCTTAAAGCGAATGAAATGTCTTTTAAAATGCAGTACTAACCTTCTATGATAGGGCAATCAGAGACCTGATTAGATCATTTTATATTATTGCTAATATAAGAATTCTGCGTAATTCTATCACATTTGTTCAAATTACGTCGCTCCTATTTCAGATAAAATAGTCTGCTAGGCGGCATCTTAAAGCGCATGAAATGACGAGTGAAATGCACTATTAAACATCTAGGGTGGGGTGAATAGAGACCCGATTAGATTATTTTACATTATGGTTAATATAAGAATTCAGCGAAATTCTATCACATTTGTTCAATTTATGTCGCTCCTATTTCAGATAGCGTATTGGGCTAAGCGGCTTCTCAAAGCGCATGAAATGCCGAGTACAATGCACTATTAAACTTCTAGGGTAAGGCAAACAGAGACCCGATTAGATCATATTATATTACGGTTAATATAAGAATTCAGCGTAATTCTTTCACATTTGTTCAATTTACGTCGCTCCTATTTCAGATAGCCTCCTGGGCTAGGCGGCATCTCAAAGCGCAGGAAATGGCGAATACAATGCACTATTAAACTTCTAGGGTAGGGCAAACAGAGACCCGATTAGATCATTTTATATTATGGTTGATTTAAGAATTCAGCGATATTCGGTCACATTTGTTCAATTTACGTCGCTCCTATTTCAGATAGCGTACTGGGCTAAGCGGCATCTTAAAGCGCGTGGAATGGCGAATAAAATGCACTATTAAACTTCTAGGGTAGGGCAATCAGAGACCCGATTAGATCATATTATATTTTGGTTAATATAAGAATTCAACGAAATTCTACCACATTTGTTCAATTTACGTCGCTCCTATTTCAGATAGCGCATTGGGCTAAGCGGTATCTCAAAGCTCCTGAAATGGCGAGTAAAATGTACTATTAATATTCTAAGGTAGGGTAAACAGAGATCCGATTAGATCATTTTATATTATGGTTAATTTAAGAATTCAGCAAAATTCTATCACATTTGTTCAATTTACGTCGAACCTATTTCAGGTAGAGTATTGGGCTAAGCGGAATCTTAAAGCGCATGAAATGTCGAGTAAAATGCACTATTAACCTTCTAGGGTAGGGCAAACCGAGACCCGATTAGATCATTTTATATTATGATTAATACAAGAATACTGCGTAATTCTATCACATTTCTTCAATTTACGTCGCTCCTATTTCAGATAGCGTATTGGGCTAAGCGGCATCTCAAAGCGCATGATATGGCGATGAAAATGCACTATAAACTTCTATGATAGGTCAATCAGAGACCCGATTAGATCATTTTATATTACAGTTAATACAAGAATGCAGCGTAATTCTATCACATTTGTTCAATTTACGTCGCTCCTATATCAGATAGCGTACTGGGCTAGGTTGCATCTTAAAGCGAGTGGAATGTCGAGTAAAACTCACCATTAACCTTCTACGATAGGGCAATCAGAGACCCGATTAGATCATTTTGTATTTTGGTTAATATTAGAATTCAGCGAAATTCTATCACATTTGTTCCATTTACGTCGCTCCTATTTCAGATAGCGCATTGGGCCGAGCGGCATCTCAAAGCGCCTGAAATGGCGAGTAAAATGTACAATTAAACTTCTAGTGTAGGGTAAACAGAGACCCGATTACATCATTTTATATTATCGATAATTCAAGAATTCAGCAAGATTCTATCACATTTGTTCAATTTACGTCACTCCTATTTCAGACAGCGTATTGGGCTAAGCGGCATCTCAATGCGCATGAAATAGCGTGTAAAATACACTATTGAACCTCTAGGGTAGGGCGAAAAGAGACCCAATTAGATCATTTTGTATTATGGTTAATTTAAGAATTCAGCGTGATTCTATCACATTTGTTCAATTTACGTAGCTCCAATTTCAGATAGTGTATTGGGCTAGGCGGCACCTTAAAGCACATGAAATGGCGAGTAAAATGCACTATCAAACTTCTATGATAGGGCAATCAGAGACTCGAATAGATCATTTTCTCTTATGGTTAATATAAGAATTCTGCGTAATTCTATCACATTCGTTCAATTTACGTCGCCCCTATTTCAGATAGCGTATTGGGCTAGGTGGCATCTTAAAGCGCATGAAACGTCGAGTGAAATGCACTGTTAAACTTCTATGATAGGACCATCAGAGTCCCGATTAGATCATTTTATATTATTGTTAATAAAAGAATTGAACGTAATTTTATCACATTTGTTCAATTTACGTCGCTCCTATTTCAGAAAGCGTATTGGGCTATGCGGCATCATAAAGCGCATGAAATGACAAGTAAAATGCACTACTAAATTTCTAGGATAGGGCAATCAGAGACCCGATAAGGTCATCATATGTTTTGATTAATATAAGGATGCAGCGTAATTCTATCACATTTGTTCAATTTACGTCGCTCCTATTTCAGATAGCGTATTGGGCTAGGCGGCATCTTAAAGCCCGTCGAATGACGAGTAAAATGCACTACTAGCCTTCTATGATAGGGCTATCAGAGACCCGATTAGATCATTTTATATTACGGTTAATTTAAGAATTCAGCGAAATTCTATCACATTTGTTCAATGTACGTCGCTCCTATTTCAGATAGCGTATTGGGCGAGGCGGCATCTTAAAGCGCATGAAATGTCGAGTAAAATGCGATACTAAACTTCTCGGATAGGGCAATCAGAGACCCGATTAGGTCATCTGATATTATGATTAATATAAGAATTCAGCGTAATTCTATCACATTTGTTCAATTTACGTCGCTCCAACTTCAGATAGCGTACTGGGATAAGCGGCACCTTAAAGCGCATGATATGCCGAGCAAAAATGCACTATTAAACTTCTATGATAGGGCAATCAGAGACCCGATTAGATCATTTTATATTATGGTTAATATAAGAATTCAGCGAAATTCTATCACATTTGTTCAATTTATATCGCTCCTATTTCAGATTGCGTATTGGGCTAGGCGGCATCATAAAGCGCATGAAATGTCGAGTAAAATGAGCTATTAAACTTCTATGATAGGGCAATCACAGACACGATTAGATCATTTTAAATTATGGTTAATATAAGAATTCTGCGCAATTCTATCGCATTTGTTCAATTTACGTCGCTCTATTTCAGATAGCGTATTGGGCTAGGCGGCACCCTAAAGAGCATGAAATGACGTGTAAAATGTACTATTAAACTTCTATGATAGGGCAATCAGAGTCCCGATCTGATCATTTTATATTAAGGTTAATATAAGAATTCTGCGTAACTCTATCACATTTGTTGAATTTACGCAGCTCCAATTTCAGATAGCAGATTGGCTGGGCGGCATCTTAAAACGCATGGAATGACGAGTAAAATGCACTACTAACCTTCTATGATAGGGCAATCACAGACCCGATTAGATCATTTTAAATTATGGTTAATATAAGAATTCAGCGAAATTCTATCACATTCGTTCAATTTACGACGCTCCTATTTCAGATAGCATATTGGGCTAACCGGCACCTTAAAGCGCATGAAATGACGAGTAAAATGCACTGCTAAACTTCTAGGATAGGGCAATCAGGAGACCCGATTAGATCATCTTATATTATAGCTAATTTAAGAATTCGTCGTAATTCTATCACATTTGTTCAATTCACGTAGCTCCAATTTCGGATAGCGTATTGCGATAGGCGACACCTTAAAGCGCATGAAATCAGGAGTAAAATGCACTACTAAACTTCTAGGATAGGTCAATCAGAGACCCGATTAGATCATCTTATATTATGATTAATATAAGAATTAAGTGTATTTCTACCATATTTGTTCAATTTACGACGCTCCTATTTCAGATAGCGTATTGGGCTAAACGGCACCCTTAAAGCGAATGAAATGGCGCGTAAAATGCACTGTTAAACTTCTATGATAGGCAATCAGAGACCCGTTTTGATCATTTTATATTATTGTTAATATAAGAATTCAGCGAAATTTCTATCACATTTGTTCAATTTGCATCGCCTCCTATTTCTGATAGCGTATTGGGGCTAAGCGTCATCTCAAAGCGCAACAAATGGCGAGTAAATGTACTATTAAACGTCTTGGGTAGGGCAAACGGAGACCCGATTAGATCATTTTATATGACGGTTAATTTAAGAATTCAGCGAAATTCTATCACATTTGTTCAATTTACGTCGTTCATATTTCAGATAGCGTGTTGGGCTAAGCGGCATCTCAAAGCGCACGAAATGGCGAGTAAAATGGTCTATTAAACTTCTAGGGTAAGGGCAAACAGAGACCCGATTAGATCATTTTACGTTATGGTTAATATAAGAATTCAGCGAAATTCTATCACATTTGTTCAATATACGTCGCTCCTATTTCAGATGGCGTATTGGGCTAAGCGGCATCTCAAAGCGCATGAAATGGCGAGTAAAATGCACTATTAAACTTCTAGGGTAGGGCAAACTGAGACCCGATTAGATCATTTTATATTATGATTAATTTAAGAATTCAGCAAAATTCTACAACATTTGTTCAATTTACGTCGCTCCTATTTCAGATAGCGTATTGGGCTAAGCGGCATCTCAAAGCGCTGACATGTCGAGTGAAATGCACTATTAAACTTGTAGGGTAGGGCAGACAGGGACCTGATTAGATTATTTTATATTATGGTTAATGTAAGAATTCAGCGAAATTCTATAACATTTGTTCAATTTACGTCGCCCCTATTTCAGATAGCCTACTGGGCTATGCGGCATCTTAAAGCGTGTGGAATGGCGAGTAAAATTCTCTAATTAACTTCTATGATAGGGCAATCAGAGACACGATTAGATCATTTTATATTTTGGTTAATAAAAGAATTCAGCGAAATTCTATCACATTTGTTCAATTTGCGTCGCTCCTATTTCTGATAGCGTATTGGGCTAAGCGGCATCTCAAAGCTCATGAAATGACGAGTGAAATGCACTATTAAACTTCTGGGGTAGGGCAAACTGAGACCCGATTAGATCATTTTATATTATGATTAATTTAAGAATTCAGCAAAATTCTACCAAATTTGTTCAATTTAAGTCGCTCCTATTTCTGATCGCGTATTGGGCTAAGAGGCATCTGAAAGAGCATGACATGGCGAGTAAAATGCAGTATTAAACTAGTAGGGTGGGGCAAACAGAGACCCGATTAGATCTTTTTATATTATGGTTAATTTAAGAATTCAGCAAAATTCTATCACATTTGTACAATTTATGTCGCTCCTATTTCAGATAGCGTATTGGGCTAAGCGGCATCTCAAAGCGCGTGAAATATCGAGTGAAATGCACTATTAAACTTGTAGGGTAGGGCAGACAGGGACCTGATTAGATTATTTTATATTATGGTTAATGTAAGAATTCAGCGAAATTCTATAACATTTGTTCAATTTACGTCGCCCCTATTTCAGATAGCGTACTGGGACAGGCGGCATCTTAAAGCGCGTGGAATGGCGAGTAAAATGCACTATTAAACTTCTATGATAGGGAATCAGAGACCCGATTAGATCATTTTATATTATGGTTAATTAAAGAATTTAGCAAAATTCTATCTCATTTGTTCAATTTACGTCGCTCCTATTTCAGATAGCGTACTGGGACAGGCGGCATCTTAAAGCGCGTGGAATGGCGAGTTCAAATCACTATTAAACTTCTATGGTAGGGCAATCAGAGACCCGATTAGATTATTTTATATTTCGTTTAATATAAGAATTCAGCGTAATTCTATCACATTTGTTCAACTTACGTCGCTCCTACTTCAGATAGCGTACTGTGCTAAGCGGCATCTCGAAGCGCATCAAATGGCAAGTAAAATGCTCTATTAAACTTCTAGGGTAGGGCAAACAGAGACACGATTAGATCATTTTATATTATGGTTAATTAAAGAATTCAGTGTAATTCTATCACACTTGTTCAATTTACGTCGCTCCTATTTCAGATAGCGTACTGGGCTAGGCGGCACCTTAAAGCGCGTGGAATGCCGAGTAAAATGCACCCATAACATTCTATGATAGGGCAATCAGAGACCCGATTAGATCATTTTATATTTTGGTTAATATAAGAATTCATCGAAATTCTATCACATTTGTTCAAGTTACGTCGCTCCTATTACAGATAGCGTATTGGACTTAGCGGCATCTCGAAGCACATGAAATGGCGAATAAAGTGCACTATTAAACTTCTAGGATAGGGCAATCAGAGACCCGATTAGATCATTTTATCTTTTGTTTAATATAAGAATACAGCGAAATTCTATCACATTTGTTCAATTTACGTCGCTCCTATTTCAGATAGCGTACTGGGCTAGGCGGCATCTTAAAGCGCGTGGAATGGCGAGTAAAATGCACTATTAAACTTGTATGATAGGGCAATCAGAGACCCGATTAGATCATTTTATATTTTGGTTAATATAAGAATTCAGCAAAATTCTATCACATTTGTTGAATTTACGTCGCTCATATTTCAGATAGCGTATTGGGCTGAGCGGCATCTCAAAGCGCAAGAAATGGCGAGTAAAATGCACTATTAAACTTCTAGGGTTGGGCAAACAGAGACCCGATTAGATCATTTTATATTACGGTTAATATAAGAATTCACCGTAATTCCATCACATTTGTTCAACTTACGTCGCTCCTATTTCAGATAGCGTACTGGGCTAGGCGGCACCTTAAAGTGCGTGGGAATGCCGAGTAAAATGCACTATTAAACTTCTATGATAGGGGCAATCACCCGATTAGATCATTTTATATTTTGGTTAATATAAGAATTCAGGGAAATTCTATCACATTTCTTCAATTTACGGTCGCTCCCAATTTCAGATAGCGTATTGGGCTAAGCGGAATCTCAAAACGCATGAAATGGCGAGTAAAATGCACTATTAAACTTCTAGAGTAGGGCGAACAGAGACCCGGATATATCATTTCACATTATGGTTAATATAAGAATTCAGCGAAATTCTATCACATTTGTTCAATTTACGTCGCTCCTATTTCAGATAGCCTCCTGGGCTAGGCGGCATCTCAAAGCGCAGGAAATGGCGAATACAATGCACTATTAAACTTCTAGGGTAGGGCAAACAGAGACCCGATTAGATCATTTATATTATGGTTTGATTTAAGAATTCAGCGATATTCGGTCACATTTGTTCAATTTACGTCGCTCCTATTTCAGATAGGCGTATTGGGCTAAGCGGCATCTCAAAGCGCATGAAATGACGAGTAAAAATGCCCTGTTAAACTTGGTAGGGTAGGGCAGACAGAGACCCGATAGATCATTTTATAGTATGGTTAATTTAAGAATTCAGCGAAATTCTATAACATCTGTTCAATTTACGTCGCTCCTATTTCAGATAGCGGTATTGAGCTAAGCGTATCTCAAAGCGCATGAAATGGCGAGTAAAATGCCCTATTAAACTTCTATGGTAGGGCAAACAGAGACCCGATTAGATCATTTTATATTATGGGTGATTTAAGAATTCAACAAAATTCTATCACATTTGGTTCAATTTACGTCGCTCCTATAACAGATAGCGTACTGGGCTAGGTGGAATCTTACAGAGCGTGGAATGGCGAGTAAAATGCACTATTAAACTTCTAGGGTAGGGCAATCAGAGACCCGATTAGATATTTTATATTTTGGTTAATAAAAGAATTCAGCGAAATTCTACCCACATTTGTTCAATTTACGTCGCTCCTATTTCAGATAGCGGGTATTGGGGCTAAGCGGCATCTCAAAGCGCATCAAATGGCAAGTAAAATGCTCTATTAAACTTCTAGGGTAGGGCAAACAGAGACACGATTAGATCATTTTATATTATGGTTAATTAAAGAATTCAGCAAAATTCTATCACATTTGTTCAATTTACGTCGCTCCTATTTCAGATAGCGTACTGGGACAGGCGGCATCTTAAAGCGCGTGGAATGGCGAGTTCAAATCACTATTAAACTTCTATGATAGGGCAATCAGAGGACCCGATTAGATCATTTTTCAGCGAAATTCTACCACATTTGTTCAATTTACGTCGCTCCTATTTCAGATAGCGTATTGGGCTAAGCGGCATCTCAAAGCGCATCAAATGGCAAGTAAAATGCTCTATTAAACTTCTAGGGTAGGGCCAACAGAGACACGATTAGATCATTTTATATTATGGTTAATTAAAGAATTCAGCAAAATTCTATCACATTTGTTCAATTTACGTCGCTCCTATTTCAGATAGCGTACTGGAACAGGCGGCATCTTAAAGCGCGTGGAATGGCGAGTAAGATGCACTATTAAACTTCTATGATAGGGAATCAGAGACCCGATTAGATCATTTTATATTTTGGTTAATGTAAGAATTCAGCAAAATTCTATCACATTTGTTCAATTTACGTCGCTCATATTTCAGATAGCGTATTGGGCTCAGCGGCATCTCAAAGCGCATGAAATGACGAGTAAAATGCACTGTTAAACTTGTAGGGTAGGGCAGACAGAGACCCGATTAGATCATTTTATAGTATGGTTAATTTAAGAATTCAGCGAAATTCTATCACATTTATTCAATTTACGTCGCCCCTATTTCAGATAGCCTACTGGGCTAGGCGGCATCTTAAAGGGCGTGGAATGGCGAGTAAAACGCACAATTAACCTTCTATGATAGGGCAATCAGAGACCCGTTTAGGTCATTTTATATATTGGTTAATATATGAATTCAGCGTAATTCTATCACATTTGTTCAACTTACATCGCTCCTACTTCAGATAGCGTACTGTGCTAGCCGGCATCTCAAAGCGCGTGGAATGGGGAGTAAAATGCACTATGAAACTTCTGGGGTAGGGCAAACAGAGACCCGATTAGAACATTTTATATTATGGTTAATTTAAGAATTCAGCGAAATTCTATCACATTTGTTCAATTTACGTCGCTCCTATTTCTGATAGCGTCTTGGGCTAAGCGGCATCTCAAAGAGCATGACATGGCGAGTAAAATGCACTATTAAACTAGTAGGGTAGGGCAAACAGAGACCCGATTGGATCATTTTATATTATGGTTAACTTAAGAATTCAGCAAAATTCTATCACATTTGTTCAATTTACGTCGCTCCTATTTCAGATAGCGTACTGGGCTAGGCGGCATCTTAAAGCGCGTGGAATGGCGAGTAAAATGCACAATTAAACTTCTATGATAGGGAATCAGAGACTCGATTCGATCATTTTATAATATGGTTAATTTAAGAATTCAGCGAAATTATATCACATTTGTTCAATTTACGTCGCTCCTATTTAAGATGGCGTATTGGGCTAAGCGGCATCTCAAAGCGCATGAAATGGGCTGTAAAATTCACTATTAAACTTGAAGGGTAGGGTAAACATAGACCCGATTAGATCATTTTATATTATGGTTAATTTAAGAATTCAGCGAAATTCTATCACATTTGTTCAATTTACGTCGCTCGTATTTCAGATAGCCTACTGGGCTAGGCGGCATCTTAAAGCGCGTGGAATGGCTATTGAAATGCACTATTAAACTTCTAGGATAAGGCAAACAAAGACCCGATTAGGTCATTTTATATTTTGTTTAATATAAGAATTCAGCGATATTCTATTACATTTGTTCAATTTACGTCGCTCCTATTTCAGATAGCGTATTGGGCTAAGTGGCATCTCAAAGCGCATGAAATGGCGAGTAAAATGCACTATTAAACTTCTAGGGTAGGGCGAACAGAGACCCGATTAGATCATTTTACATTATGGTTAATATAAGAATTCAGCGAAACTCTATCACATTTGTTCAATTTACGTCGCTCCTATTTCAGATAGTGTACTGGGCTAAGCGGCATCTCAAAGCGCATGAAATGGCGAGTAAAATGCACTATTAAACTTCTAGGGTAGGGCAAACAGAGACCCGATTAGATCATTTTATATTATGGTTGATTTAAGAATTCAGCGATATTCGGTCACATTTGTTCAATTTACGTCGCTCCTATTTCAGATAGCGTATTGGGCTAAGCGGCATCTCAAAGCGCATGAAATGACGAGTGAAATGCACTATTAAACTTCTAGGGTAGGGCGAATAGAGACCCGATTAGATCTTTTTACATTATGTTTAATATAAGAATTCAGAGAAATTGTATCACATTTGTTCAATTTACGTCGCTCCTATTTCAGATAGCGTAATGGGTTAGGCGGCATCTTACAGCGCGTGGAATGTCGAGTAAAATGTACTATCAAACTTCTATGATAGGGCAATCAGAGACCCGATTAGATCATTTAATATTATGGCTAATATAAGAATTC